>JANAVB010038045.1:55000-140000 GCA_029216955.1 Iris pallida
TATACTAGTCAGAGATGGGGGTGTTAGCATAGATATGTGATCAATACCTAACTGTATCAGTATTTGTATCACTACTGTATTACCCTTATATTATCACTGTATAGTGTTGATCATACACTCACGTATGATTAGCCAGGCCAAACATTTGTATCAAGTTTCTAAGCCGATCACATGTTAAAACTAGTGCTAAACTCACATAGATAGTAGTTTCTGATTTTCATACATGATATACACTGTTCTCTTGCTCTTATATTCATTTACAGCCTTGATATGCCTTACCATGATTCATATACGTACCACATTACCATGTATATTCTCTCTATTTACTGCTATATTTTTAATATCGTCTAACTAGAACTGTTATTGGAGATTTGTGCTCGTTCCATCCTGACTAGATATGTTGACAAAATTTTACAGATTACGACGAGGAGGAGTGTCCTACCTACTACGGTCTCCATGACGTAGTTGGCTTAGACTTGGAGACCCTAGTTCAGCAAGGGTAAGCTCTAGCCAATGAGGCATTAGAGTAGCTTAGCTAGATTAGTTTAGTACTGGAATTTGTCTCCAGATTACACTTTGGATTATTAATATTTATTCTTTGTATTTGAGATTGTTGACTCTAAGACTTCGGACTTGTATTATTCTGTGTTAGATTTTCAGGATGATATTTATAAATCTTGTTGTACTTATCTTTCAGTTTTATCATTCATTCTTAGAGTTTGTGATTGATTATATTGTCATTGTTTGTCCTCCATTCGGAGTTGACCATTATCGACAGGTTTTGATATTATAACTGTTGTTTAGATAGTAGACCTAGACAGCGTTCTACGTTGTTTCTATGGCGTAGGCTGGAACGTTGTCTCGCACTTGTGCCCTTACACCGGGTGTGGGTCGTGACACATTTTTAGTGGTGGCCCATGCATGTCAGAAGTCTTAATTAGTGCGATGTCGTAGTGGTGCTCGACTTAGTATGTTTCTACGAGCCTGCTATAGGTTTAGAAGATATAGGCTATAGGCTAAGGATATTCGATCACAATTAGGAAACTTCTAAATTGCTTCTATACAACTGTCCTTTCTTGATGCTGATTATTTGTACTCAAATTGTCCTCCTTTGATATGATCTATCTTGTGCCATATTGACTTCTTTCTTTCGATCTGTCTTCAGGATGGTGATGACTCGATCTCAGCATTTGGAGCCTGTGGATACTGTAAGGTCCGCCATATCTCATGGACCTGAGCCAGTCACTTCTTCTACAGTCGGTGCATCTGCAGCAGCATTCGGGGGCGCTCCTCCACCAGTTGCGAGGACTGTCACGGAGGTCACTGCGGCTGGAGAAGTCATGGGTGTTCTTCCTCCTGTATATCGAACTCCTCCATCTGTAGCCGAGGATCTGCCTCCTCCATCTCTACCACCTACTGATATGGGGCAGATATTTAACTTTATTCGAAAGATGATGGAGGCCCAGCGAGTCCAGACTGAGGCTCAGCAGAGGCACACGGACACGATGCGTCAGGACGTGAGGGATGCACACCAGTTGGCTCTAGCAGCCGTGGAGAAGAGGACTCCACATCAGGGAGCGCATCCGAGGCCGGGTAATATCCAGGACTTCAAGAAACTGGGCCCTCGTGACTTTGGCAGGACTGAGGCGTAGTTTATGCTGACGATGGCTCGAGGACATCGAGCGTCAGACGAGGGATTCTTGCCTAGCAGATGACCTGAAGGTCGAGGTGGTAGGGCTACAGTTGTTAGACATTGCTCGCACCTAGTTCAGGAATGAACCAGCCCTTGTTGGGGAGGGCCATACCTGGGCCGAGTTCAAGGTCCTTTTTAAGCAGAAGTTCTTTTCTCCTACGGACAAGATCGACTTGGCGAGGCAGTTTAAGAACCTCCAGCAGGGTGGTTTGTCTGTAGAGGAGTACGCTGCGGAGTTCGGCAGACTGAGCCGATACGCAGAGTATATGGTATGTGAACCGGAGATCAAGGCGAGCCAATTTAGAGAGAGATTGATCTGGGATATCAGGATCCTTATCCCCTCTTTCTACTCGACTTACGTGGAGGAGTGTCCTACCTACTACGTTCCCCATGACGTAGTTGGCTTAGACTTGGAGACCCTAGTTCAGTAAGGGTTAGCTCCAGCCGATGAGGCATTATAGTTGCTTAGCTAGATTAGTTTAGTACTGGACTTTGTCTCCAGATTACACTTTGGTTTGTTATTATTTAGTCTTTGTATTTGAGATTGTTGACTCTGAGACTTTGGACTTGTATTATTCTGTGTTGGATTTTCAGGATGATATTTATAAATCGTGTTGTCCTTATCTTTCAGTTTTATCATTCATTCTTAGAGTTTGTGATTGAGTATATTATATTGTCATTGCTTGTCCTCCATTCGGAGTTGACCATTATCGATAGGTTTTGATATTATAACTGTTGTTTAGATAGTAGACCTAGACAGCGTTCAACGTCGTTTCTACGGCGTAGGCTGGAACGTTGTCTCGTACTTGTGCCCTTACACCGGGTGCGGGTCGTGATACATGTTAGATATGGATGTGTGGCAGCAGGACACTGCACTGGGTCTCGTGCAGTGTCTCCGTATCGATTTTCGACATGAAAACAAAATCAAAACCAACTCAGTCGAACAGAAATCAATTCTACACTTAATAAGCTACAAATCCATATAATTAGTTTTGAAATTACTAAAATAAATTCCTATGTGGCATTTTACCAAACACTTTACACTACACTCCGATACGTGTCCGATACGCATATCAAATGGACACAAATTCCTACCAAACTTGGTCAACAGCAAGGGAGACCCTAAATGAATGCATCTATGAAGAGAAATTAGGATTTTAAAGGGTTTAGAGGCTATTATTTATTGAGAGTTAGATCTCAATAAAAAAGTCCAAGAATGTGATCCTTCTTCCAACTTGCAATGGTCAAAAGCTTCCAAATTCTTGCTAGCTACCCACCAATGGTCTCCTCTACTGTAGGGGAGTGCAATGCAAAAGACTAGACTCAATTTAGAATCAATTTGAAGAAAGGGAGTGTTTTGGGGAAGAACACAAATTAGGGTTTTTAGGAGGCAATAAAAAGGAGGCAAGAATGAATGAAGAGGTGTTCTTATAGAGGGGGGGCTGCCTCTTGGCTGCCTAGGGTTTGTTCTAGGGTTAGGGTTAGGTTCTAGTTGTTATTAAAGGCCTCTACAAGTGTAATTCTAGGCCTTAAGCTAAAGGCCCAAGCTAAAATATCTATCATTAACAAATATCTAACCTTAACTTAATATCTAGATATTCCTAACCTTGTCATGATGGAAACTTTTAATCTAATATCTAGGTTCATGGATAATATCTAAATTAGGGCAATTCTAGGTTAAGGCCTAAGTAACACTTAGCACATTATCAATGATAAAAGTCCCAATTAATTCAAAAGTCACCAAATGACCAAAATATCCTTAGCCTAAAAGTTATAATTAGCCAATCTAATCATATGGTTAGGTCCCCATGGTCATGGTTAGTCTCTAGGCTTAACAATTCTAGGGTTATACTAGCAAAACACCAAAGTCACAATGCACCAATTTAAATAGCATTAAATAAATTAAAATTTACCAAAAATTATTAACATGAGTTAAATCCTATATTTAATAATCATTTTTTTATAAAAGTTCAAAATTACCCTCATTCTAGAAAAGTGGTGGTTACAACTCCACCCTCCTTAGAAGAATTTCATCTTCAAAATTTAAGGTTATCGTACTCCTTCTAGGTCAAACCCCCAATCAATCAAGGTCAAGAAATAACTATCCTATAACATGCAATCATAGTCCTACTGGTCGTGATTCCACAGTCTCGAAGAAGGTAACTATACTATCTAGTATATCACAAGAATATCCTGACAGGTACTAATGAAATTACACATGAAGGCGGGAAAGAAGAATAGGAAAGACAGACCTGCTAACCGGTCACCCATAACATCGGCCTCCTCGACCGTTAGTGCAAAAACCCTGTCCCTCTGGTGTTGGGCATGGTGCTGCACCACATGTGGCCTAGCTCTCTCTCTCTGATCCTGTGCTCCACAAAATGGGGATGTTGTAGGGCAATCCACTATCTGGTGAGCAGTGGATCCACGGAATAGGCAAATCTTTAGCCTCCTCCTACAAGACTCCCAAATGTGCCCCGACTTCTTGCAGTAGCCACAAGTCTGCATCATGCGGTCCTGTCCTCGATACTGATGTTGTGCCTGCTGAACTCTAGCTGGTGCTTGCATCTGCTGAGGGGCTGGAATGATTGCTGCAGAAACTGGGGACGCTTTGCCGGTCCCGTACTAGAACTAGCTCCCAGAGCATCTCCGCTCCTTTTGGGCCTAAGACCGTAGTCCTCATATGCTATCTGAGCATCTATCAGAATTTGCTTAAATGTCGTACTATCTGAGCATCTATCAGAATTTGCTTAAATGTCGTATCACGACGCCCAGATATGCGAGAGCGAACTGCGTGGATCAGGCCCCTCCAGAACTTGCGGGCCTTCTCTCCCTCATCCTGAACCATCCCTGGAGCGAATCAGCTCAAGCGAAAGAACTTCGTCGCATACTCGTCCACCGACGAGTTCCCCTGTACTAATCCCTCGAACTGGCCCTCGAGCGTGCTGAGAGCTACATCAGGATAGAACTTCTCCTTGAAGAGCTTCCTGAGGTTCTTCCAAGTCAACCCTCTCACCGATGCACGAGGATCTGTGCGGTACCATGTCAAGGCGATGTTAAAGAACTGACTCGCCACGGCTGACCCCCACAGCCTCCTTAGAAGCTCTGTCAGCTTCAAGCTCCGCTCAACATCCTCCAGCCAGTCATCGGTATAAAGGATGCTCTCAGTCCCCTTGAACTCCCGGGGGACCATCTTCTTGAAATCTAACACAAGGCCAGGCCTCGCCTGCAGCTGCTCCTGGGCAGGAGCACCCTGTGGCAGAACAATAGCCACCATCTCGACTACTGCCAGTGCCAACTGATAAGCATTCTCCATGCCCTGTCTCGGGACCTCTGCCTGACGCTGCGACGCCTTTGCCTGTACTCGCTGTGATTCCATCATCTGCTGGAGAAGAGCGAACATCTGTAAAGCGTCTGTCGGCAGTGCAGGTGGAGGTGTAAGAGTCTCTGGCATGACGATACTAGGCCTCTAAATCTGCTGAGGGAGACCTCCAGGTGCTGCACTAATCCAGCTGCCTGAGCTCGAGTCACGGTCATCTTGGAGACAGATTCGAACAAAGATCAATATGGCACAAGATAAGATTTTATCAAGGAAGGACAGTTGAATTTAAAGAAATTGTAGTGAAGGATTGAAATCAAAGATTTGGAAGTTTCCTAATTGTGATTGAGTAACTCTCTATATAGCCTATAACCTATATCCTAATAGCAGGCTCATAGCAGCACTCTAAATTGAGCACCACTACGAAATTGCACTAGTTGCGACTCTAACCTGTATGGGCCACCACAAAAACGTGTCATGACCCGCACCCGGAGTAGGGGCACAAGAATGTAGGTACGTCCAGCCTACGCTACAGTGTCGACAGTGGAATACTGTATAGGTCATCTATAACATACAACATCTAGACACAATATAAAAGTTTCTGTCATCTCCGTACGGAGGTATATAATGTACTTGTCAAGATCCCAATGCCGAACGAAGGACAAGTATAAGATATGATAATACTCAATCACAGTCTAAAGCACGATAAGATAACACAGAAGTTTATAACTAAGACCAACAACAACAACAAATAAAACTACTAAATAATAATATCTCAAACAATCTCAAAATAAAGTCAAATCTCAACTTATTGCAATTCAAGTTCTAAACATGTAATCTAAACCAAGTCTACTAGCTAGTCTCCCGATCACTCCTGAGAGTCGGGGCCCAAGGTAGCTATATACTGTCTCCGGATCCCAAGCAAGTAGGGCAAGTGTGCTCAGGACAAATATCTGTAATATTTTCAACGTATTCAGTCAGGATTGGAACGAGCACAACTCATCTAGAAATCCCAAGTAAATGACAAAGACTATAAAGCAGGTATAGACAGTTATATTGATGAACATGGCAAGCTTGTAATAGGTAATGAAGTAGAACGACAGTTAGAACAAGGAAAGTAAACACTAAGATATGGAAGGTCATGGCAATAAAGATTGTAATACAAGCTAGCTGAACTAGAGTAACATGATAAGTCCAGATAGTACAATATAAGTCAAGTGTAATTCTAGTACGAGATGAGTCCAGTAAGCAATTCTAATCCATGATTCGAGTAAGGTAATTCTTGTAATGATTCTTGACAATACTCACAAGTGTGTTTTAAAATACCGAGATCGACATGTAAACGACTATAGGTAATCAGGCACATCACATACTGATTAGGTGAGGGATGGCTATCATTCTTGTATAATTCGCAGGGAGGTGGTGCTTGTATTTAGGAATGTCTACATGTCTACTCAAATATTTCTCCGCCCGACAAGTATAAGTGAATCCATAACACGACACATAAATCGAGGACGAGTCCAGCCAGAACATGATAATACTAGTAGGTGATTCTTGTGGTGATCCTTGTATGATTCGAGTCATGATTCTTGTAATAGAGGCTAGACAAGTATGGTAAGTGTGTCGCATGCATAAATCTAGAAATATTAATCCGTGTTTGTAACAGAGAATCAAACAGAACTAACTAGAACTGAATACAGAAATCGATAAGTAAATGAAAGAACTATCAGAGAATATACTCGCCTGATACCCTGAAGGAATGATGTAATATCAGATGTCTAACCGGAGTCACAATGTCTTAATTAGAGCAATATAGGTTATGATGTGTTCAATATAAGGTAAATGAAGTATACAATTCAAACTACATGATTCTAGGTCATTCTAGGTCAAAGTCAACTCTTGGTCAACTTTTGACTATTGGGTCAATTTGGTCTTAGCTAGTCAATCTGGGTCAACACTTTAGATAGCTACTTATCTTTACTCAAGCATCAATGTACCCCAAGTCCTTGGTTTACCAAGATGCTATGTGCCAAGCCCAACCTATACACCACATATACTAATACCGACATAATACATTGGTATATATATATATATATATATATATATATATATATATATATATATATATATATATATATATATATATACAACTATACCCTATAACTTATTCATGAATTTACACTTCCCTAAGGTAACACCAAATTACTTTATCTATATATATGTATATTCTACATAGCACAACATTGCCTATCATAATGTTATATATTCAAGCTATATACATATAGGTCACTGTACAATGTACATATACTCACACAACTCAAAATACTTGATACCCTCACACGCTAACCCCCAAATCTTTAGGACACTAAGACACTAACTCAAATATACATGTACTGACACCCTCTCTTCTAATACTCTAACAGTTAACTCTCATAATAACAATGACTTATCCTTCATTGATACATAACATCCTACATGTGGCCACATGTCTACTGCTGCCAGTTAAGGCCTATGTATGTCTAAACAAGCTACTGTATTGCCACTGCAACCAAACAACCAAGACAAGCAGGCCATGATGCTGCCAAAGCAAATGTGCATTTGCTGCAGCTAAGCTAATGAGGCCAAGGCAATGCCTTTTTGCTGCTACTGCATGCTGCTCTGCTAAACTCAAGCCAAGGCCAACCAAGCCCTACCCCAATTCAAAGCCACATCTCAGAAAACTAAGATGACCCTCATACATATATTGAACACAACACCCATAAATCCCACTACTCAAACACTCAAATCACTGTACTAACACTCTAACATATGTATTCAATACCAAACATGTATAGGGCCCTCCTGTATACTTATACTTGTACACTAGTAGGCTATATCTCATACCTACATACAGAGTAACATATCCCTAAACTCAGACCACATACTATAATCACATAGGTATGCCTAATATTGACATTAATCCACACTACCTCATCCCATAACCCAACTGATATGAATACTAAATATTTGATACTAGCATAGAACAAATGACACACACTCACAATTGTGTCCTAACATGTGTCCTAAACAGTTTACAGAGGGTGTATGGTGTGTGTATGGGTATACATATTCGCGTGCAGGTGTCGAATAGCAATTCGATGTCAATTAGTATCATGGTGACATGGAAGCTGTGTCTAGAAGTTGGGTGTCTTTGTGTCTACTAACGTGTCCAACAGGTGTCAAAAATAGTGTAAACAGAGGGTGTAAACCTAGTGTCAGGGGACTGTGCCTAGGGGGTCTCGTGCACATGTGTCGAGCCCCCTAGGACATAAAGTGTCCAACAATTAGGTTGTGCAGGTGTATCATCAGGTCGACCAAGTGTCAGGGTGCGTGTGTGTCTAACTAGGATGTGTCAAGGTCGTGTCCTGTCCAGCTAGGCATATCAGAAAGGGGTTTCTGTGTGTGTGCGTGTCTATACAGAATAGTACGAGAGTGAAAACTCCCAAACTACTAAACCAAACCATGTGAGACTTTGGGGGCATGTTATCAGACATTACCCCCAAGTGTCCACAATTTTGGTGTCCAACCGAGTCGTATCGTGTCAGATATAAATGTGTGGTAGCAGGACACTGCACTAGGTCTCGTGCAGTGTCCCCTTGTCAATTTTTGACACAAAAATGAAATCAAAACTAACTCAGTCGAACAGAAATCAATTCTACACTTAATAAGCTACAAATCCATACAATTAGATTTGAAAATTACTAATATAAATTCCTATGTGGCATTTCACCAAACACTTTATACTATACTCCAATACGTGTCCGATACGCATATCAAATGGACACGAATTCCTACCAAACTTGGTCAACGGTAAGGGAGACCCTAAATGAATGCATCTATGAAGAGAAATTAGGATTTTAAAGGGTTTAGAGGCCATTACCTATTGAGAGTTAGATCTCAATGAAAAAGTCCAAGAATGAGATCCTTCTTCTAACTTGCAATGGTCAAAAGCTTCCAAATTATTGCTAGCTACCCACCAATGGTCTCCTCTACTGTAGCGGAGTGCAATGTAAAAGACTAGAATCAATTTAGAGTCAATTTGAAGAAGGGAGTATTTTGGGGGAAGAACACAAATTAGGGTTTTTAGGAGGCTATGAAAAGGAGGCAAGAATGAATGAAGAGGTTTTCTTATAGAGGGGGGCTACCTCTTGGCTGCCTAGGGTTTGTTCTAGGGTTAGGGTTAGGTTCTAGTTGTTATTAAAGGTCTCTACAAGTGTAATTCTAGGCCTTAAGCTAAAGGTCCAAGCTAAAATACCTATCCTTAACAAATATCTAACCTCAACTTAATATCTAGATATTCCTAACCCTGTCATGATGGAAACTTCTAATCTAATATCTAAGCTCATGGATAATTTTTAGCTTAGGGCAATTCTATGTTAAGGCCTAATTAACACTTAGCACATTATCAATGATCAAAGTCCTAATTAATTCAAAAGTCACCAAATGTCCAAAATAACATTAGTCTAAAAAGTTATAATTTGCCAATCTAATCATATGGTTAGGTCTCCATGGTCATGGTTAGTCTCTAGGCTTAACAATTCTAGGGTTGCATAAGGAAAACACCAAAGTCACAATGCAATAATTTAAATAGCATTAAATAAATTAAAATTTACCAAAAATTATTAACATGAGTTAAATCCTATTATTCAATAATCAGTTTTTTACAAAAGTTCAAAATTATCTTCATTTTAGAAAACTGGTGGTTACAGCTTGAGAGTTTTCTTTGTGTAGTATTTTATTTTATTTTTTTAGTAACAAACCAAATTTGCACTTTTCGTCCCTTATTCTCTGGAAGTCTGTTTGCTGAGATAACCTATACTCTTTTATAAATTGTGAGATTTGTTTGAATAAATTATAAAAAAAATTATTTTTGTACCTAATTCTACATAAAGGCATATTATTCAAATAAGTTGGTGCTTTATTTGCGATTTTATGATGATTGTAGAAAAGGTCAAGTCATTGCTCTGTTAATACTTTATCTGGGTTTTTTTTTGGCATAAAAATGAAATGGCAATACTTGTGGTAAATGAACCAAGTTTTGTTTGAGTAGAATTATATTTTGTTCCACTGATAATCAAATTTGCAGCGTGAGTCGGTTATCCTAAATTGCAACTATTATCATATTCGCTTTTCATATATATATATATATATATATATATATATATATATATATATATATTCAAAAATAAGTGGTTTTGTAATGGTTATAATCATTACAAAACTAGAAAATAGTAACGGAATAGTATATTTCTGTAATGGTTATAACTGTTACGAAGACACATTTAGTCACGGTTATTACCGTTACGAAGGTAAATTTTGTCACGTTTATTATCGTGGCAGAATTTATTTTCGTAACAGTTATAACCGTGACGAAAATCGTTAGGAAACTTAGCCACGATCAATCCGTCACGGTAATAACCGTGACAAAAATTATTTGTCACGGTGATAACCATTGGCAATCGCATGTTTCGGTGTAGTACCTTATGATAAAAAACAATCAAAAGAGTGTCAAGCACAAGCAGTCGTCCTTCCAAAATGGAGAAATGCGAGAATTCATTATACAGAGTTCAAGAAAGATGATTGAATGCAATTTTCGAGTTCCAAGGGCGATAGAGGAAACCAAAAGTATTTTCAAAGCACTTGTGGATTGAGATCCTAATTAATATAATATCCTATCACAAGCCCGTTCGGTATAGTAACGTAACCGAAATGGCCAACTCGACCTTAATGGGCTACCAAAAAAATACCCTGTCATGCCCCAGTCCCAAAAGTCATAGGACTAGCACATGACACGGCCAGCTGATACATACTCAAGGGTGAATCCAATCTATGGAACCCTAAAGTAATGTACGTAAGCTGTCTAAGATATGATCTAAAGTAGCAAGTTAACTATATCTCAACCATATAAAATGATCTCAAGTGGGAACCAAATGCATTAATGCTGATCAAACAGTAATACATTGATGCCACTTAAATAAAAATACAAGAGTAGACAATTTGTAAAAAAGTTGGCCGGACCTTAATACAATCATCTGAACAAGCTCATAAAAAGTAAAGCTTGTAAAACTAGGCTATACAGCTGAAGATGTCATCATAAAATATTAAAGACAAAATAACGATAAAAGTACCGCTAGCGATACCTAAATTCTGGAGATGCAATCATCTACCAATCTACCATTTTATTCTAGCAGTCTTAGCAAATACCTAGAAAGATCACCAGGTCCTCAGGGGATTAACAAGATACATAAAAATATGCCGAATGTAACAATATATAATATACAGGAAAATAAGAAATGGTCATGAAAGAATCAACTAGGACACAAGGAGACTATGATACAAGGAACCTAAGACAGTGACATGCCATACTAGAAGTGCGGTACTAGATGTGACTACAAGTAAATCGGGATAATCGCAACTCGATGGAAGATCACAGTTCTATAGTTAGTAGGCCGATGGCGACTCCCTAACTATCGTAAGTCTCATTCGTACTCGATGGTAGCTTACGAACGAGGTGGTCAGGTATAGTCAACGTCTAATAACAGGTCAAGTCAAAAAATATATATATAATCGGATCAAGTCAAGGTCAACGCACAAGAACACAAGAATCTAATCAAGTATAGTGTATCATAGATCAATATGTGACAAGAAAAACAATTCCTCCAATCAATAAGCAAGGTATACTTGCCAAGTATAGAATTGACCAGGTCTAAATAAGCAACTCGTCCAATCAATAAGCCACGAAAGCCAAAATTTCGCAAATGTCCTTGTATGCTAAAATAGACATCACTAACATTCTCAGTATAAAAAAGGTCAAATTTTGACTATCCACAAGTCCAATTCTGGACACAGGGGCAAAACGGTAATTTTGGACCAAAATAGTGTCAGCCGTTGGACCCATTTTGTATCAAAAATGTGCCAGAACCTATTGTTCCTAAAGTAAAAAAAATATATGTCTACAAGTCCAGTTTTTCGATACGAACTCAACGGTATATCCAATTTTGGATTCCGATGAGCCGTGCACAAAATCGCCCATCGAGTAAGATCGTGGGCCTGACAAAACGATGAACCGATTAATTGTCTCAGAATGAGACCAAACTTGGCTCACAAGACCAGAAGAATGATAAGAGTCTAATGGTGCAAGTTTTGTCACGATGTGATGAACGTGGCGAAGTAATTCAGATTTTTGCAAAGCAACCGATACGGTGTTCTTCGACCAATACACCTCGAATTCGTCGCGCACACAACCAATTCGAGTACCATCAAATTCCATACGTCCACAACATCCAGACGCACCTTTTGATGCTCTTGGGTTGCGATGAAGTTGCCCGATTTGTCATGACGGACTACGTCTCGAAGTTTTTCTAATTTTTAAATGTTATTTTCTCATCGATTTGGAACTAATTTTAAACAGAAAATAACAAACTAGAGTAAAAAATAAAATAAGTATTGATCGTGTTTAGGCTGTCTAAAAATTTATTCAAGTGGTTTTCCAAAATTTGTGATATTCTGGTCATAAATCGACTTCAAAAATGAGGTTTTGGGATAATTTCTAACGTCCCAATACTTATTTTTCTTGATTTTGGATCGATTTCCATCGTGCAGGATGCAAAATTGAACAAACTACTTGAAGGGAAGCGGAGTCGGTTAGGTTGTGAATATACATATTCAATTCATTACCAAATCAGTTGATCGAGGAGAACGAAATTGAAATGCAATGTCAGTGCCTTGTGTTGCTGCACTGCTGCTATTGATGCTATTACTTGCTGGGTTGTTGATGCTGCTGCGGTCGGCCGGAGGCCACCACGGCAGCGGTGGTGATGCAAAGACGGGAGCAGGATCGAGGTCGGCAGAGTAGGGAGTGGGATTTTTGAGATTTATTTATATTTATAGTATGTGCATACATATATACAAGGGGGGAGATTAGGTTCTTAGCGGGAATGATGTTGTATTGTTCTCGCGGGGAACATTACTTCATCAATTTCTTTTTTTTTTAAAACCTTCTACCAATAATATCATGAAAAACATAGGGATATATCTCTAGAAATATTAAATATCCTAGTATTTATAGTATATAATATAAACCAATATATGTGTATATCTATATATATATATATATATATATATTTTTTATATATATATATATATATATATTTTTTATATATATATATATATATATATATATATATATATATATATATATATATATTTTTTTTTTTTTCTTCATATATATATATATATTTTTTTTTCTTCATATATATATATATATATATATATATATATATATATATATATATATATATATATATATATAATATATATATATATATATATATATATACTTGTTTATACTTGTTTATATATACTTGTTTATATATACAACATGCACATTTTTTAAAATACCTTAATATATCTATATAGTTATTTCATTTATAACTAAATAAAATCTGAAATAATTTAGACATAATTTTCTAAAAATATCCATCTGTATAAATTTATATATGTTATTTATTTGTATTTAAAATCCATACGTATATATAACTCTTTTATCACATACGTCTATTTTTATAATAAAATATCAGATATTATATAAACAAATATATACTAAATATATAAAACCAAATATATTTTTGTGGAGAATATTTTAACACGTACATCTAGTTGCTATAAATACCCTTTATATATTGTTGCAAAAACAAAAGTTGATCTTTATTTCAACAAACTTTGTAAGAAAATTATAAGAATTCTGGGAAAGTACAACTATAGGAATCCGATATGAATAACTATCGCTTTATCCCTTGGACGATGTGAACTTTGAAGACGGTAGCCTCTGAAGATTGTAGCAGTACTTTGGCAAGAACTCCTGATCTCTGGTGATGATTTCTGATATATATGTGTGATCCCCCCTAGGAAGGACTTGAAACTCTATTTATAGAGTTCTAGAAATAACTACTTTTTAGTTATTCTGGAATGCGCAAGATGGATTGCGCATGCATTAGACCGCGCAGACATCAGACTGCGCTGGCAGTTAGTTGATCGTGGGCCAACTGTATTAGACAC
This sequence comes from Iris pallida, assembly GCA_029216955.1. Taxonomy (NCBI): domain Eukaryota; kingdom Viridiplantae; phylum Streptophyta; class Magnoliopsida; order Asparagales; family Iridaceae; genus Iris; species Iris pallida. The sequence goes on from JANAVB010038045.1 coordinate 69,109, forward strand.
ATGACATTATTTGATTGAAATGCGCATGATCGTGTACAGACGATTACCACGTAGTGAGTCATTGATGGCATGAAGGCCACATGTACTTTGTCAGTTGCCTTGATGAAGTGCGCCACCGGAATTGCGCTGGCTTCAGGTTACGCTGAGATGGACCGCGCTGCAAAGAGTCTGGCAGATTGCGCTACATGTACAGCTGTCCTCGAGCGCTGTACTGTACGATAAATAAACAGTTTTCTCGTTCTCCGTGCTGTCAATTGTCAAAAGATCTGATTCTCTGTCAGGTAATGATGACGAGGCCACGTCAGCTCGCGCACTTGAATGAGTGCGCAGTTCAGCCTGCACAATTGAGTTGGTGCACAATCTGTCTCCTGCGCAGTTCACTTGAAGGATGTCCAATTTGATTTTCATGACTTCTTTGATGGGTGCAACTTGATTTTTAGGACCTACAAGACCCCCTTCAAAGTTTTCGAAGTTTGAAGATAGTCAAAGCTTCGAAATACTTTGAATTTCGATTAAAAAATCAAGTTGCGCAAGTAATGACTTGTCTGCGCAATTGGAGGAGTTAGCTCCCATTTCTTCGGCACAATCTGAGGCGACCGTTGCTCTCGAAAAACTATAAATAGTTCTCTTTCTTCTTCTTGTCATTCTTTACTTGTTTTTACTTTGCTTAAGAGAGAAAAATTCCCGAGCCTCCTCCGACTTTCTTCCTTCTTCTCCGTCGACTTCAGATGGCCCCGAAGCGTTCCACCGCCGACAAGGGCAAGGCCCCCGCCGAGTCTTCGACTCGTGCTGTGCCGCACATTTCAAGACACGAAGTTGGTCACCCAGCTTTGCAAGGTAGTTACTCGATCGAAAAACCCTTTTTAGGGTTCTTCGACATGATTGAATCCCCAAAACCTATCTATTTTTAGAGATTTGGTTATACTGTGCCGCCCTGTTTAGGGTTTCGGTTGCACAAACCTAATAGTTTTCATTTTTATGAAGACTATTTTCTTGCACAATCGGTTAGAACATGCTGGCAAAAGTCAGCGCAATCTGCTGATTTGGGCAAGGCTGTCCAACGCAAACTGATGCTTTACGCAAGTTATTCAGCGTAATCTGATGGCTTGCGTAAGTGGATGAGTTGGCGCAACTGGACAATTTGTGCGTAGAAGTTGTTGTTGCACAGTCCGATGTTTTACAGACAGCTGCAATCTGATGCTTGCGCAATTTGCTGACAGTATCTTTGATTTTACTTGTACTTAATTCTGTCTTTCTGTTTGATGCAGTTAACATCAGAGAGGACCCAGAGTATGGAATCTTTGCAGGGTCCCTTGCTGAACCAGAATTTAAAGAAGATTTGTCCCATGTGCTTTTTCCCTAATATGCTCTGCCATCCTCTCGCCAAGCCATCTTGGTAGCTCAGGACAATGAAACTTTATTAAGTCTGATGAATGGGCAGCCTCTGTAGACTGCCGATGCCATTACCCATAAGAAACACCTATTCTTATTTGGCGAAGCTATTGACAAGAGTTCTCAGCCGAGACCCCGTGTTGAGCAGAGACTCTTCCAGAGAAAGAAGAAAATAATCTTGTTACCGGACATTGCCAGATGTCTTCTTCTAGCCCGCTATGCCCATGCAAGCCATCCCAGGAGAATGGACTGGGATATTACCCCCCTCCAGCAAGCAAGGACTGGGAATATTTGTGTAAAGAAAGGCTCAAACAACAGAGATATGTTCTATAGCTCCTCTGAGCGTCACAACACTTTGCTCAGAGGGTTAAAGCCTGGCTGCATCCCTCCAGAGAACTCTTCTTTGCTGCTGCCGATGAGGATGCTAATCTTTGATAATGAATATGCAAAGATTGAGGGCAGATACCCGGATCAGGACATCCGGCTGACAGGTCTGGTGAACCCAGATAACAAAAGGTGGAACTGCATAACCAATTAGATATTGGTTTAGTTCGAAGACAAGCTCAAAGAGATCAAGCTATATCAGGAGGTATACGCTACCAGTGTATGAATTCCTCCCAAACCCTCATCTGTTTCTAGCCTTGGCAGAGAGGTACAATTATAGGACAAGGACATTCATGACACCCTGTGGAGAAATTGGATTAGCCCTTCATGAGATAAATACATCTCATGCTTACCAATGGAAGACTTCCCTTATGAGGAGTATGTTCTAACAAACGACGAGTTTAGACCGACTTCGTCGAGAGAATGCAGAGATGGTGGCAGTTTTTGAAGAACTACTGTACCACTACAAAATTTGCTCCATGTATTATAAGAGCGGTTCTTCCGGCACCTGTTATTCCTCAAAGTGGTTGCCTTATCTTTTCCTTAATCATGTCATCGAGAAAAAGACTAAGGATCATGATACATGCAACCCGACTTTCTTCCAACCCCTCAGCCACAGTGAAGTAATAAGATTGATAGAAGAAAATAAGAAAATGGATATCAAAGTTAATGACGAACTTCAATATCCTCCACTCAAGACTGGAGATTTTGTTGAGAGTTTTATGAGAATGGGCTACAGGCATATGTCAAGAGAAGCCCAGCTGGCTGGTTTCTTGACATATTGGCTCCGACGCTTCGTCGTACCCAAAGCGAGCGCCGTGGACCGCTTCCACCGCGGCGTGCTTTTTGTTGCTGTCCGGTTAGTCTTTGGCTACCGGATGGATTTATTGTCGGCGATGACCTGTAGAGTGAACGCAGGTCTTCGTCTTTATGTTGACTCCATGCTCAAATGGAAGGGTGAGAAGGAGAACTTCCCTCGACTGGAGTTGCCTTACACCTATTTATTCGATGGTTGCTTCTGCACCATCCGTCATTGATGAACCCCGACATGGGAGCAGTCGGCGGTAGCTATCTGCGGAGATTCTCCCAGAGCAAGTGGGTATACACTAGTCTGAAGGATTGCAGACGTGCCTTGAACCTTGGAAAGGGATGGAATTTTTACTGCGTTGCCCCTCCAAACGGTTATGAACATATGCCGACAAATCTAGTTGACCTTGGAAGGCAGCCGTTGGGTCGGGCAGCATTTGACTGGATGAAGTCGATCAGGCCGTCGTACTTAGCGTATAGGTTTGAAGATGAGTGTTTCTTAGAACCATATTTGCCAAGCCGCTTCGCTCGTCAATTTGGTTACGACCAGTTCCACGTAGGCAATGCTATAACTTGCCTAAAAGGAAAGGGGTATCTGATTGATAGTGCCAGAGCATGGGCCTATTACAACGCTCGAGACACAAGGACAGTGTTCTCGATGCTGACCAAGAATGATCATGGCCCCCAAATGTTATATACATATTCACTTTTTTACACAGCTGCAAATATATTCGCCGAGAACTTCAATCTTGTGGATAGCTTTGCGACGGCGACGCATTTGAAGAAAGGAGCAACTGCTATGCTAGCTCCAGGAAATGATGAGCAACATGAGCCAGTGGATGATCCCTTGGAAGCCTCAAGGGAGGCTAACTTCCCTGAGGAAGTTAATGAACCACTAAGGTTTTTTTTGAAAGTGGCCAAATCTCCAACCAAGGAGAGAAAAAGAAGGATTAATGAACCTTCCTCTCCGGTTGCAAAGAAGAAACTTATCATAGACCCCTCCGAGAAGGTCACCACCAGGTCGCAGTCTCGGCAACTAGCCGAGTCGACCCGAGAAGAAGCGACCACACCGACCTCTCTTCCAAAGCAGGTCGATGTAGTAGATGTGGAGAGTCCCGAAAGACCTCTTCATAGAAAGAAACTGGCCTCTAGAAGAAGAAAGAGGGTGATCACCCCTCCGAGGCAAATCTTGTCTTCGGTGGTGGCCAGTGCTGTAGCTGGGATAACCATGTCATCCCCTACACCTGCCTCCGAGCCTAGGCTGGAGACTCCTTCCCCACGAGCCAAGGGATGAGGTTGAACAAAGGGATGAAGCTGAGCTAGGGGCTGAAGCTGAACTGAGAGATGAAACTGTATAGAGGGATGATGAAATTTTGCGTTCTCCATCTCTTGCGGTAAGAACTACCCAGATTCCTGTTACACCAGGAGGGCTCCGTGAAGAAGAAGATCGTCTAATGATTGAAGCTCTAAATGATTGCGACTTCGGTCTGCAAGAAGATGTCGATCAAGCCGCTGCCGCAACTGCCAGCGAGGAAGCTCCAGAGGATAGCATAAGCAATATGGATACATCGACAGAAGATGTTGATGATACATTAAATCCCGAAGAGGGCACTGATATCCACATGTCTCTCGAAGCCGTAGACGACACACTGAATCCTGAAGCGGATGTGGAGGTATACATGTCTTCGGAAAGGAATACGGATGTATAAGTAGCACATGTTGAAACTACTTCTACTGCTCCAAAAGGTATTAAATGATTTTATCTACCCTCTTTTCATGGATTCAAATAGCTGACATTTACATTTTTATCCATGCAGAACTTGAATCTTCCCCGGTTCCTCCCGTGTGCACAGACATAGTGCCAGTAACGACTATCGCTAGCGGTAGCCGACATTTCTCGGGTGGTTCTGAGGCCGAAAGTAGCCAGGCAGTAATGTCTGAGGCTACCTCTACTAGACTGGAATCTGTACCAACAGACGAAAGGCTTATTGCTGGGGCAAGTCATGGTAAGATTGCCTTTGATCTTTTGATCCTTTTCAATTAGTTGCTAATGACAACAACAATCAATGATAAGGTTCATTTGATTTTGCAGAAGAGCATATGGGAGTAGCAACTAGCTCTACGATGGCTCCTCTGGCTAAAGAGCCGTCTACTCAAAGAGAAGAAATCGGACGTCTGTCTTTACAGACACCTGCTGCTGCTTCTACATCTATGGGAGTAGCTGCTACTCAGGGTGCTCTGGCTACCAACCACTTTGTCGTCAGCTCTTTCAGCAACCTTTTCTTTAATTCTTTGAAACCCTTAGTGGATAGGGTGATAGAAAAAGAGGATGCTGGTTTCTCCACTGTCAGAGGTCCAACCTCCTATTGATCGATGCCATCCGTCATCAAGGCGACGACGCTCAGGCAGTTTTTCTTGAACATGTACTAAATGAACTGGAGGCATCGGTTAAAGTATATAAAGAGCTGAATAAGGGAGAGATGGAGCTCTTGATACAAGCCAAATTCGAAAGGATATCTCAAGAGGCTGCAGTTGCAAAGGTTGACTTGCAAGTTCTTTTGGACACTTTCTCTAATAAATCTGCTGAATATAATTCCAAAGTGGAAACAGTAGCAATAGTTGCTGACGAGAAGGAGAGGAAAGTTGCGGAGCTGCAATCAGAATCTGCCCGTCTTAAAGAAGAGCTGAGACTTGTCCAGCTTGCTCTGGAGGATGAGGCTGCACAATACCAGACTGCAGTTCAACAGCTGAATGCTCTGACTCTGGAAAGGGATGAGTACGTCGCAACTCATCAAGAAGAAATCTCTCGCAGAATAGTGACTATGCCATCTTTCAACGACAAGTCTGGGATGGAAGAAGCTAGGAAGCGGGTGATGGAATCACATGAGGAGCGGCTACAATCTTTGAAGCAGCAGATGACCAACTTAATGACTCCACCAGCAGAATAAGAAAGACTTTTGTATTTTCAGTCTTTTTTGTAATATGTCATGTTGTAATGTCTTTCAAATTTTTTTGATCAATAAAAGACATTTTCTTGGTGGCTCTATTATTTGTTGCATATCTTATTCAGATATAAATAATAGCGATAGAAAATATATTCAGAGGTGCAGGACATGATATATTTCTTAATTTTGGAAAATAATCATATTCAATTATATCTGCTCAGAGGTAATATGGACATGGCAAATATAATTTATTGAATATTATTATTTCAATAGACAACTTAATCAAAGATGACAAGTTGCTGATATGAACGAAATGAATGATTCGTCAAAATGTGTGAACGAAATAAATGAATGAAATGAATCGTCGGGATGAACGGATGGACCGTCAAATGAATTAAATGAACGGATGAACCGTCAAATAAATGTGATGAACAGACGAACCGTCAGATGATGAAAGGGCGAACAGTCAGATGAACGGGCGAACCGTCAGATGGATGTGTGAACGGATAAATCGTCGGGTGAATGAATATAATGAATGGATGAACCGTCAAAGGGATATGATGAACGGACGAACCGTCAGATGAATGTAATAAACGGACGAACCGTCAGATATGGAATGTACGGATTTCTGTATATAAATAGAACAGAAAGTCATAAAAGATGGTCACTTTCACTTTTCAACATAAAGATGTCGTCTGGAGATGCATCCAAGAAGACTGAGATCGCCTCGAAGGTGGAAAGCGGGTACTGAGGAACATCCAGTCAAACCGGCTCAACCAAAGCAGATAGCAGCGGGCAAAGATTCGTCTGCCCCTAAGCCGCCAAAGGACATCTTGGACTTCCTTCTTGAACCAGGGAAGACTGAAGAAGAAGAAGCCATGAGGATGGCTGCTTGCTAGTTCCTGGTGGTTTCCAGCAAGAATGTTCTCGACTTTTTTGCTGATCATGTTTTTGATAAGGACGGTAGTAGCCCGCGTCCCAATTTTGAGAAGGATGTTAGTGACCTTCCTTGATATTATGTACTATCATTCATGATGAAATGAAATTGAATTTTATTTATGAACTTGTCTGATGATTACAAGCAATGTCTGTTACATTTATACATAATACTTTTTTAGGAACTTGCCATTGATAGACATCATTGCAACTCGACCGTCTAGCTCTGTGAGTTGATAGGCTCCATTTGAGAAGACTTGCTCACGATATACGGCCCTTCCCACTTCGCATCGAACTTGTCTTTGCTCGAGTAAGTCATAGTCATAGGACGTCTGACGGTTAGAACGAGCTCTCCTTTCTGAAAGGCTCTGACCTTAACTTTGCGGTTGAAAGTCTTTGAGACGCGGGCTTGGTATAACTCAATATGCTGTTGAGCCAATAGCCGCTTCTCATCGAGCGCCTCCAATTCTTAAAGTCGAAGAAGATCGTTGTTCTCTGTCGTGAGTTCGTTGGCGATAGCAATCCTCAAAGACGGAATTTGGAGTTCCAGGGTTAGAACTGCTTCACAGCCGTACACCAAAGAGAAGGGTGTACAGCCTGTAGGGTTGCAGACCGTAGTACGGTAGGCCCAAAGACATTCTCTAAGCTTTTCACTCCAGTTTCGTTTGTTAGTAGACACAAACTTCTTGAGGAGCTTGATGATAGTCTTATTGAAAGCTTCAGTTAAGCCATTAGCAGCAGGATTGTAGGCTGTTGAAGCGACATTGTTAATCCGATTATCGTCACAGAACCTTGTGAACTTTTGGTTGATGAATTGAGGTCTATTGTCATGAATGATTCGTCGAGGTACACCAAATCGATAGATGATATAGTGTTTGACGAAGTTGATGACGCTGCTGGTCTTGACTTCAGCCAATGGTATAGCTTCGGCCCATTTGGAGAAGTAGTTGGTTATTGCCAGTATGAACCGATGTCCTCTAGAAGAAGTAGGATTGATGGGACTGATGATGTCCATGCCCCAAGCTTCAAAAGGCTAGGAAGCAGCAGTCGGATGAAGGAATTCCGACGGTTGATGAATGAAATCTGCGTGGATTTGACAAGCTCGACACTTTCTTGCATATTCGATGGCATCAGATACCATAGAAGGCCAGTAGTAACCCATGCGTCGGATGCGATCCTATAGTTTAGGACCGGGTTGGTGTGCTCCACAGACACCGTCGTGAGCTTCACGTAATACTTGCTTTGCTTCATCACCAGCAAGACAGCGCAAGAGTAGGCCGTCATAAGTTTGCCGGTAGAGAGTCTTGGTGGTCTGATTGTAGTAGAATCGCAGAGACCGCCGACGAATACTCGTAGCTTCCTTGGGATCTTCAGGGAGTATGTCATGAACCATAAAGTCGATGAAAGGAGTTCTCCAATATTCATTGATAACATTGACTTCAGTAAGATTACTGAACTCAATATTACGATTGTTTTCGACACAGAACAATTCCCGATTAGAGATAACCACCACCTGCTGTCTTTTGATAGGGATGGCTAAGACTGCTGCAAGATTGGCCAAAGCGTCGGCTTCAGTATTGCAAGCTCGTCATACATATTCGATGAAGAAGGCTGTGAATGATGTAGCCATGTTGATTGCCGCTTCAAAATAAGACACTAGATCTTGATGGCAAACTTCGTAAGTCCCTCGAACCTGGTTAACAACCAACTTAGAGTCGCCATAGACTTCAAGATACTCGACGTCAAGTTGTTTGGCTAGCTGAAGGCCAATGAGTAGAGCATTGTACTCTGCCACGTTGTTAGAGCAAGGCTCATCTAACGAATATGCTCTTTGAATAGCTGACCCGTCTGGAGAAACAAGGATGACTCCAACTCCTGCGACAATGGCACCATTGGGTCCAATCCTGGATGCACCATCAAAGAATAGACGCCAAGTAGAAAATTCTTCGGAGATTATATTAGATTCCAATGTCTCGTCTAGAATTTCATCATAGAGTTTGGATGTCTCTGGAACAGGATGAGCTGCTAAGAAATCCGCCTGTCACGACCCGTACCCACTGTGAGGGTACGAGAGCGTAACAACGCCCAGCCTACGCCGCAGTGTCGGCGGTAAAATGCTGTTCTAGGTCATGAACTATAACTAACATAATATGAATGCTCTCCATAAGAAGGCCAACATAGAGGTACAACTCAATCACAATCTAGAGATAGAATATGGTACGATAAAATAGATAAGAGAATCCTCAACCGAGGTACAACAGAAATGAAATACAAGTCTCAACATCTCTACAATATACAAACTCTGAATCAAGAACAACAACTAAACATAAAAGGAAAACAGTCTAAACTATCTATACTAAGCAAGGTATCGTCCTCAGCAGCTGCCTGAACCTCCCCTGGGGTTCAGGTCGCGAGTGTCAACTAGGCAAACTCCAAGTAAGGGTGCAGGGTGCCTCATCATCCTCTGTAAAATTTTCAACAGGTCTAGTCAGGACAGGAGCGAGCACAAAACATCTCACGCAGTTCATATCATGTTAGGAAATATAAAGCATGCAATAGAGTAAGGTACATGAAACGCTGAAAGTAAGAAGTATATGAAAAACAGTAGAGATTTGATAACAGGAAATATCTAAATATGATAAATAAGAACTGTAAGCCTACTGTGATTTAGAGTACAATATGGTTATATAAACGGTCTAGGAAAATGTAATGGTAACTCCATTATATGTGGGTGTACAATAGACATATACAATAGTTATACAATGTTGTACAATAGGATTTGATTACATAACCAATTCTACTCCCCCTCCCCAAATCAATACACAAGGATCTACTCCGGTTACGTTATCTTGCACAATAGTGTACAATGTTATACAATAGATGTACAATATTATACAATAGATGTACAATGTTATACAATGGATGTACAATGTTATACAATGGATGTACAATATTATACAATAGATGTACAATGTTATACAATAGTTGCACAATGGTCTATCCCTGGGACTCATGTGATACTGAGAGTACAATATGCACAAGGAGTATACAAGGATATGGGTATTCAATAAATACAATATGTAAGTGAAACGCACATCACAATATGTATTTAGTGAATACAAGGAGATAACATCTCAGAAGAAGATCCGTATAGTACCAATCCGTGATAATGATCGTGTCAGCATCAAGTACAGTAATCTAGAGCAAGAATATAAATCCAGACAAGTATAAAACGGTCAGAGAATGTACTCGCCTCGTATCAGAATGTCTGAAGTAAATGTACTGTCCGAGATGGGGTACCTGACTCCTAGTTAGAGCAACACAAGTCAAGATGTACACAGGAAATGATAAATATAATCTACCATGCATCTGCATGCTGTCTAGGTCAAACTAGACTAAAGTCAACACTTGGTCAACTCCAATCAACTAGACTAGTCAAACTAGGTCAACTAGGTCAAATCCTAGCCCAACAAGTCTAGTAAGTCTCACTTGGCCTAACCAAGCCTAGTCTAGCAATCACACACCAATCACAAGGCTATACAAGCCAAACACAAGCCATCACATTCAATATTATACATAAGAGAAAGGAAGCTAACATATAAAGCTATGTGTGTGTGTGAACATGGAGGTGTACATGAAAAGTGAATTCAACACTAGGCCCTATATCACATATATGTATATATAACTATAGGAAAACTCTATTTACCACATTAACACATTTAGCCATGTATAGTATATATATATATATATATATATATATATATATATATATATATATATAGAGAGAGAGAGAGAGAGAGAGAGAGATAGAGAGAGAGAGAGAGAGAAGAGCATGTGTATGTGTTCATGGGTGTGTGTGTGTGTCATGAAAGTGCACAAGAACATATGTGTGTTATCATGGAATGAGTGTTAGGCAATGTGTGAGTGAGAGTGTCAACGAGTGAGGGTGTGAGGGTTATATAGTGTAGTGTGCATTGTGTGTGGAGTGATAGTGAGACATGACAGTTGTGTAGCAAAGTGTCAATAGGAAGTTAACATTCACATATATGAGTTCTCATGTATCTCTTATTTAGTGAAACAAAACTAAATTCTAGTTTTATTCCTAACAAGGCTACATATATTACATCTATTATTACATTACATTCATGCTTGCATTCATTCATCATTCATTTATTCTCTTGCACCACTATATGTACCATACATTACATACTATGGAACCTACATATTTATTACAAGCCATACTTATACATGCTTACATTAGATAGGATACTTATACCTCATACATCATTTATTTAAACATTTACTCATGTTTGCATTCTCTATTTAATTACATAATGTATATACATTAACATGGGTTAAAATCAAATAGAATATTATATTACACACAAGGGTGCACAAAATGCATATGCCGAATAGTAACTCCTACTAATAATCAATATTGTACCATCTCCGCATGAATTAAAATCTAGGATTAAAGTATGTTATAGATCTATGTGTTAGCTTTCCGAAACTTCAAACGGATCGCGTTTTCGTTTCCGGAAATTCCCGGAATCGCGAAAACACCGAGAACGCGTTTGTCTTTCGTACAGCTGACACTCAAATAATTCTCCAGAAAGTTACAGAAAGAATTAGGCCTATTAATACCTGTTTTTGGAAATCTAACTTCAATACGCTTCTTTTAAAAAAAACAGAAGATTAAACTGAGCTTTGAGCTAGAAGTTATGACATTTCTAAGTTAGGGCTGAAATTAAAAACGTGGATAAAAATCATGACGGATTTGGGTAGTTTGAGACAAAAGAACACAAGTATATAACATAATATATCAAGAACTCACTCTCTACACTAATATATATATATGAGACACTATAGAACACATCTCCATAAAAAAATATGAGATTAAACATGTAATAATTCATTGATACATAACAACAACACATAATGTGTCCAAATTTGGGATTTTCCCACATGGACACAACCACAACACAAAGGACACTCCTATGACCTCCAAATAGACACGAAATAGACACAAATGGAGATGCAACCATGGGGGTCATTCCTATGGGTTCAAAATAGACCTATATGCATGAGGAAATGAAAAGAAGAAGGGATTTATACCTCCTGGTAGATCGAATCGAAGAGAAGCCTTCCCGGAGCGACACTGACACGTAGAGATTCCAAAAGGACACGAACGAGCTCCGAATCCTCCCAAACTTGGGTAGCTTCCTCCTTGGCTAGAATGGAGAAGGAAAGAAGAAGATTTTGTGGCGAAATGGAAGGATTTGGTGGAGAAATTGCTAGGGATTGCTCTCTAGGAATTTGGGGAAGAACAAGAGAGAGAGTGTGGATGAGAATAATGAAATAAACTTGAGCCTATCCTCTCCCAAAGTGGCTGGCTATATGGGGCTATTTGTCCTATTATGGTAAGGTCCAAAATGCCCCCACTAACCTATTCTATGAGTATTAGGAAAGGGGTAATTGGTTGGGGCTAAATTAGTCATTCTAAAGTCTCTAATCACACTAACCTTATCCATAATAATTAGTCTAACCTCTAACTAAAATATTTCTATCATGTGGACTAAATTTAATATCATGTGGGCTATGCCTAACTAGTGTGTGGGTCCCACTAGAGTCAAACTACCCCCGGGTCCCCGTTTCAAGTCGGATTGAGTTGAAATTCGAACCCGACTCAAATAACCCCAAAACAATGTCATAAATAATAAAATGATATCAAAATAATTCAAAGAGGTCAAATGCAAAAATATCCTTATTCAAAAATGACAGTAAAATATCATAATCACATGGTTAGGCTCTAAGTCAAACAGTCTCTAGGGTTTCACTAGCAAAATGTCAAAACCACAAGTCTTGAATTTAAATAGTTTAAAATAATTTAAAAATCACTAAAAATCATAATATGAAATAAATATCATTAAATAATAATTATAATTATAAAATTTCAAAATTACCCTCATCTGGAAAACTGGCTGTTACAATCCTACCCACCTTATAAAAATTTCGTCCTCGAAATTAAGATGATCGTACCCTTTTCTAGGCCGAACATAGACAAGGGTCAATCACTAGTCAATTTCCTCAATATCCTAGTACTTGGTCATCAGCTGGTCAACTTCTTAGGACTTTTACCTATGCTAGCTACCTAGTGTTGGCAACTAGGGATTAGCAAAGAAAACTCTATAATAGACTAGCTCTTAACTTCCAAATCCTATCAAGTCACCCATAACTAATTACCCACAAGCTAAGCACACCAATCCCAAATACCACATATATATATATATGCTCAAGAACAACAACCCATCACATATATCCTAAGTATATCATCTATATATATAGACCTCTTAGTCCTAGGTGAAACTACAACTATGCTCAAGGGCAGGCTCTGGTTACTGGGTGCCTTACTGGAAGGGTAAAGGAAAACAATAAATAATCATCAAGGTTGAATGGCATACTAACATCCTATACGTAACTGGTTGGTATCATAATAACAGGGAATTATCTGCAATGGGTTACTATTCTAGCACCAATGCTAACTATCACCTCTAGGGTACAGACACTCTACAAGTCACCATATCTATATACTATGAAGGAACTACCTATGAACAAGCTCTACAATCTAAATATCCCTACTCCTAAGTCATTTATAACAACAAAAAGGGTATGATGTTTTAAACCTTCTTAAGATACAATCTGCTAATCATATGCATCTGTCCAAAATCATGTTGTCCAGAGTCTTCATCATGCTAGTGAGTAAGGCTACGATAATCACAGAGTCCTTGACTAAGGTACGTACCTCTAGGTTCATGGTATTTAAAATTTTCGTATAGTCGAATGCGACGACGAAAACCTTAAATTCCCATACCCAAGAAATACATCTGAAATCTGACTACATGTCCTCACTATGCCAACTAACACAACTATCGAAGATCCTAGATCCCATGATTTAGGTGACCTAGCCCATACGATTCTGAAGAAAAACATCATAACAAAAGAACAACATGACAAACTTAATAAATCAGCAAGGAACAGATGGAATCGGATTTCAAGGTAGTTATAAAAGACAATTACGGGAATGGAATTGAGAAAAACGGAACTTGCTGCAAGATCTCCAACAGTCTGTGCATCCTCGACTGGCCTGACGATAGCTCGCCCTACTGGTTTCCCCTGGTCTGCTGCTGATGCTACATGAATCACCGCTGCTGAGAGAAATCAAAAATGACGGAAGAAAATCTCTGTACAGATAGAGGTGCACCTCCAATGTAGCAGATACGCCAACCTGAGTCGGCACAACATGAGCTGCGGTCTCGAGGCCCTGATGAACAGGACGAGAGGTGGCCAGCCTCTCGATAGTATCCCCCGAACCAAAGTGATGAGATCCTGTCTTCATAACCATCATGAAAACAGATCAAAACAAGGAGCAATTTCTGAGAATGAAGCGAAAATTCAAAGGAGGACAGTTTATATTCAAGGGAAGTCAATAAGCAACAATTTTAGACAAAGGAATCTGATTAAGAGTTTTTTCTAATGTGATTGAGTACCTCTAAAAATAATCCTAATCCTGCTGCAGGATGTAGTGATACTCTAGTTCGAATACCACCACATAAACTCGACCTGCATGGGCCACCACTAAAAACGTGTCACGACCCGCACCCACTGTGAGGGTACGAGAGCGTAACAACGCCCAGCCTACGCTGCAGTATTGGCGGTAGAACGCTGTTCTAGGTCATGAACTATAACTAACATAATATGAATGCTCTCCATAAGGAGGCCAACACAGAGGTACAACTCAATCACAATCTAGAGATAGAATATGGCACGATAAAATAGATAAGAGAATCCTCAATCGAGGTACAACAGAAATGAAATACAAGTCTCAACATCTCTACAATATACAAACTTTGAATCAAGAACAACAACTAAACATAAAAGGAAAACAGTCTAAACTATCTATACTAAGCAAGGTATCGTCCTCAGCAGCTGCCTGAACCTCCCCTGGGGTCCAGGTCGCGAGTGTCAACTAGGCAAACTCTAAATAAGGGTGCAGGGTGCCTCATCATCCTCTGTAAAATTTTCAACAGGTCCAGTCAGGACGGGAGCGAGCATAAAACATCTCACGCAGTTCATATCATGTTAGGAAACATAAAGCATGCAATAGAGTAAGGTACATGAAACGCTGAAAGTAAGAAGTATATGAAAAACAGTAGAGATTTGATAACAGGAAATATCTAAATATGATAAATAAGAACTGTAAGCCTACTGTGATTTAGAGTACAATATGGTTATGTAAACGGTCTAGGAAAATGCAATGGTAACTCCATTGTATGTGGGTGTACAATAGACATATACAATAGTTATACAATGTTGTACAATAGGATTTGATTACATAACCAATTCTACTCCCCCTCCCCAAATCAATACACAAGAATCTACTCCGGTTACGTTATCTTGCACAATAGTGTATAATGTTATACAATAGATGTACAATATTATACAATAGATGTACAATGTTATACAATGGATGTACAATGTTATACAAAGGATGTACAATATTATACAATAGATGTACAATGTTATACAATAGTTGTACAATGGTCTATCCCTGGGACTCATGTGATACTGAGAGTACAATATGCACAAGGAGTATATAAGGATATGGGTATTCAATAAATACAATATGTAAGTGAAACGCACATCACAATATGTATTTAGTAAATACAAGGAGATAACATCTCAGAAGAAGATCCGTATAGTACCAATCCGTGATAATGATCGTGTCAGCATCAAGTACAGTAATCTAGAGCAAGAATATAAATCCAGACATGTTTGAAACGGTCAGAGAATGTACTCGCCTCGTATCTGAATGTCTGAAGTAAATGTACTGTCCGAGATGGGGTACCTGACTCCTAGTTAGAGCAACACAAGTCAAGATGTACACAGGAAATGATAAATATAATCTACAATGCATCTGCATGCTGTCTAGGTCAAACTAGACTAAAGTCAACACTTGGTCAACTCCAATCAACTAGACTAGTCAAACTAGGTCAACTAGGTCAAATCCTAGCCCAACAAGTCTAATAAGTCTCACTTGGCCTAACCAAACCTAGTCTAGCAATCACACACCAATCACAAGGCTATACAAGCCAAACACAAGCCATCACATTCAATATTATACATAAGAGAAAGGAAGCTAACATGTAAAGCTATGTGTGTGTGTGAACATGGAGGTGTACATGAAAAGAGAATTCAATACTAGGCCCTATATCACATATATGTATATATAACTATAGAAAAACTCTATTTACCACATTAACACATTTAGCCATGTATAGTATATATATATATATATATATATATATATATATATATATATAGATATATATAGAGAGAGAGAAAAATATATATATATATAGAGAGAGAGAGAAAAAAAAAAAATATATATATATATATATATATATATATATAGAGAGAGAGAGAGAGAGAGAGAGAGAGAGAAGAGCATGTGTATGTGTTCATGGGTGTGTGTGTGTGTCATGAAAGTGCACAAGAACATGTGTGTGTTATCATGGAATGAGTGTTAGGCAATGTGTGAGTGAGAGTGTCAATGAGTGAGGGTGTGAGGGTTATATAGTGTAGTGTGCATTGTGTGTGGAGTGATAGTGAGGCATGACAGTTGTGTAGCAAAGTGTCAATAGGAAGTTAACATTCACATATATGAGTTCTCATGTATCTCTTATTTAGTAAAACAAAACTAAATTCCAGTTTTATTCCTAACAAGGCTACATATATTACATCTATTATTACATTACATTCATGCTTGCATTCATTCATCATTCATTTATTCTCTTGCACCACTATATGCACCATTCATTACATACTATGGAACCTACATATTCATTACAAGCCATACTTATACATGCTTACATTAGATAGGATACTTACACCTCATACATCATTTATTTAAACATTTACTCATGCTTGCATTCTCTATTTAATTACATAATGTATATACATTAACATGGGTTAAATTCAAATAGAACATTATATTACACACAAGGGTGCACAAAATGCATATATTGAATAGTAACTCATACTAATAATCAATACTGTACCATCTCAGCATGAATTAAAATCTAGGATTAACGTATGTTATAGATCTATATGTTAGCTTTCCGAAACTTCAAACAGATCGTATTTTTGTTTTCGGAAACTCCCGGAATCGCGAAAACACCGAGAACGCGTGTGTCTTTCGTACAACTGACACTCAAATAATTCTCTAGAAAGTTATATAAAGAATTAGGCCTATTAATACATGTTTTTGGAAAGCTAACTTCAATACACTTCTTTTAAAAAAAACGGGAGATTAAACCGAGCTTTGAGCTAGAAGTTATGACATTTCTAAGTTAGGGCTGAAATTAAAAACGTGGATAAAAATCATGACGGATTTGGGTAGTTTGAGACAAAAGAACACAAGTATATAACATAATATATCAAGAACTCACTCTCTACACTAATATATATATATATGAGACACTATAGAACACATCTCCAATACAAAAATATGAGATTAAACATGTAATAATTCATTCATACATAACAACAACACATAGTGTGTCCAAATTTGGGATTTTCCCACATGGACACAACCACAACACAAAGGACACTCCTATGACCTCCAAATAGACACGAAATGGACACAAATGGAGATGCAACCATGGGGGTCATTCCTATGGGTTCAAAATAGACCTATATGTATGAGGAAATGAAAAGGAGAAGGGATTTATACCTCCCGGTAGATCGAATCGAAGAGAAGCCTTCCCGGAGCGACACCGACACGTAGAGATTCCAAAAGGACACGAACGAGCTCCGAATCCTCCCAAACTTGGGTAGCTTCCTCTTTGGCTAGAATGGAGAAGGAAATAAGAAGATTTGGTGGCAAAATGGAAGGATTTGGTGGAGAAATTGCTAGGGATTGCTCTCTAGGAATTTGGGGAAGAACAAGAGAGAGAGTGTGGATGAGAATAATGAAATGAACTTGAGCCTATCCTCTCCCAAAGTAGCTGGCCATATGGGGCTATTTGTCCTATTATGGTAAGGTCCAAAATGCCCCCACTAACCTATTCTATGAGTATTAGGAAAGGGATAATTGGTTGGGGCTAAATTAGTCATTCTAAAGTCTCTAATCACACTAACCTTATCCATAATAATTAGTCTAACCTCCAACTAAAATATTTCTATCATGTGGACTAAATTTAATATCATATGGGCCATGCCTAACTAGTGTGTGGGTCCCACTAGAGTCAAACTACCCCCGGGTCCCCATTTCAAGTCGGATTGAGTTGAAATTCGAACCCGACTCAAATAACCCCAAAACAATATCATAAATAATAAAATGATATCAAAATAATTCAAAGAGGTCAAATACAAAAATATCTTTAGGCCAAAAATGACATTAAAATATCATAATCACATGGTTATGCTCTAGGTCAAACAGTCTCTAGGGTTTCACTAGCAAAACGTCAAAACCACAAGTCATGAATTTAAATAGTTTAAAATAATTTAAAAATTACTAAAAATCATAATATGAAATAAATATCATTAAATAATAATTATAATTATAAAATTTCAAAATTACCCTCATCTGGAAAACTGGGTGTTACACCGCCAGTGCTTGGCCTTTGACAGACTTTTGCGGAACATATACCATGTCATATTGGGCTAACAGAATGGCCCATGTAGCCAGCCGAGAATTGAGTGTGCTAGGCTTCTTCATCAGTACCCAAAGAGGATTAATAACTCGGGATATGACATGAATAGTTTGGCCAATGATGTAATGCCGAGTCTTCTGAACAGCAAACATAAGAGCTAGGCATTCCTTTTCGACCGGACTATACCAGTGTTCGGCACCAATTATTGTACGACTGAGATAATAGATAGCTTGTTCGTGGCCTTCTTTGTTCTTTTGGGCAAGTAAAGCACCCAAAGAATGGTATATCAGAGATTGGTGGCACCAAGACTGGTGGATTCATGAGATACCGTTTTATGTTGTCAAATGCTCGTTGACATTCTTCGGTCCAAACGAAAGATATACCCTTCTTCATTAGTTGAGTAAATGGTCTGCAGCATCCAGACAGATTCGAAATAAATCTCCTGATGTATGCAAGTCGACCTTGGAATCCTCGTAGCTCTTTTAGGTTACGTAGAGGACGCATCTCTTGAATAGCTTTGATCTTCTCGGGATCCACGTGTATACCCTTAGAGGTAATGACGAAGCCGAGAAATTTGCCACTAGAGACACCCAAGAATGACTTGGTGGGATTCATTTTGAGTTGGTGTTGGCGCATGAGGTTGAAGATAGTTCTCAAGTCTTGGATGTGATCTTCCTTTAGACGACTTTTGACAGCAATATCATCGACGTAGCATTCGACAGTCTTGCACAGATAATCTCGAAAGATAGTACTCATGGCTTGTTGGTAAGTTGTACCAGTGTTCTTGAGATCGAATGGCATTACAGTATAGCAGTAAACTCCGCGAGGAGTGCGGAAAGAAGTATGCTTTTCATCTTCAGGATTCATCCCAATCTGATTGTATCCGGAGAATCCATCCATGAAAGATATTCTTTCAAACTCACAGGTGTTGTCGATCATGACGTCCGTGATAGGGAGAGGAAATTCATCTTTTGGACATGCTTCATTACGATCCCGAAAGTCGATGCAGACTTGAACTTTGCCAGTTTTCTTTAGAACTGGGACAACATTGGCTAACCAATCAGGATGCTGTTCTTCTTGGATAAAGCCACAAGCGATGAGCTTCTTGACTTCATCGTCGATTGTGCCCATCATTTCTGGCTTGAAGCACCATTGTTGCTGTTTGACCAGTTTTGCATTTGGCAGAATATTTAATTTGTGAGTAGCAACTTTAGGATCTAGACCTGGCATGTCTTCATGGCTCCAGGCAAAGATATCAATGTATTCCTGAATAAGAAGAATTAATTCTTGTTTATCTGCCTCTGGAAGGTTCTTGCTGATGAATATTGGACGAGGTGACCCGTTCTCTCCTACATCAATTTAAACTAATTGATCTTCAGTAGGAGGTTCCCTTTGTTCGAATCGGAGTTCCCATTGGGTATCCATTCGTTGAGCCCAAGGATCTGTTTCAGGACTTTCTTTAACATCCTCGTCATAGCCTCCTAGAAGTTCGACGGAGACCATGTTAGAAGATACAGTCAATCGATGAACTTGACCGATGCTGGTGTCAGAATCCCATGATCTGGAATCAGAAGAGTTAGAGCGCTCCTCGCTATCGGATTCAGAGGCTGCTGGGGATAATACTGGGGGTGAAAAATATCCGAGACCGCTTTTGGTCCTGTTATAGTACATTTCTAACTTTCCTTTCGGCACAGCCGTACGGATAGGAGTTTTTCTACCCTTACCGTAGTTGAGGCCATTCTTGAAGTCATAACCCATCTTTCGGATGATGTCTTTTGATTGTTGACTGTAACGACGGAGTTGAAAATGCCCCGTATCATTACTTTTGCTATCATCCATATAGCTGAATTGTTGTTCCGGTCCTTTACTAAAAAGTATAGGACTCTCGCCTTTCTTACGAGCGGGAACAATACGATATCAATCCTTTGGGTGTTCAAATAAGACTTCTATTTGAAGAGATTGCACAACTCCTATCGTAAATGATTGAAAGCTATCTAACATATCCAAATAGCACTTAGCATGATAAATGACATCAGTATACTGGAAAGTAGATGCTTTTTTATTGATTTGTATATTTGTATTTACAGCAGGACCTTTAGCCTTAGCAGGCTTGGTCAGATTGATTACAAGAGGGGAAGAAGAAGAACGTGGAGGAGGATTGGCTTTGTTACGACGGAGGTCGATAACAAGCGGCTCAGAGGAGGTAAGCTCCCTTTTATCCTTGTTATGAGATAAATCTATAACAAGCGGCTCAGAAGAAGTGAGCTGCCTTTTTTCCTTGTTACGACGTAAGTCTATAACAAGTAGCTCAGAAGAGGTGAGCTCCCTTTGATCCTGACCATCATCAGCTGGTTGCTTCTGGACTGTCAAGTGAATAGCCAGTGGCTTGGAGGACTGAGGACGAGAAACACGCCCTTTGACAGGTATGATGAGGGTGTCATTAGGCACTTCTTGTTCTTCTTTAGTATCCAGAGACAGCACTACCTTCATGAATTCATTCTTGTACATACGAGCATCGTTGCAGTATGTTTCAACGCCTTTAAAAGGATAGAGATCAGCAACCTCCTTTTGCACCTTTCCATTATCATCGACATATTTGAAACATTGATGGAGTATTGAAGGAACAATGTTATGCTCATGCAGGAATGGTCTTCCCAATAAAGCATTGTAAGAACAACCATGATTGTCAATGATGTAGAAGGTCACCTTTGTGCGAAGATTGCCTATTTGGCATTTTAGGCGAATCTTGCCCAGAGGTTCACTCCTTCCCTTATTTAACCCAAGGATGGTGGTGATTGTACTGGAAAGACTATGCACTGGGATCTTCAATGCATCCAACATTGTCTTCGGCATGATGCTGAGAGCAGACCCTGGATCTATCAGAATACGATCGACTTTCATCGAGTCGACATATCCTGTATAGTAGAGAGAATGGTCGTGCCTATTGTCTTCCATCAGCATGTCGTCCTGTGTGAAAGTTATGTTTGGAATTAACTCCAACACACTATGACAATGGAGACCAGAGACTGGTTCTTCTTTCGGCTTCTTTAGCAGGGCTAGACAGGTTTCTGCATGCATGAGAGCCTCACTCAGAGTTTCTCGAGTCTCTTTAGAGAGGCATAAGAGCTCGAAGATGGACAGCCGGGCCGGTGTATTGGCCAACTGAGCCAAGATATCAAAGTTGTAAGGCTTTTCAAGTCCGGAAGCAGATAACTTTTTCAAAGGTTTGTCGAAGCAGACTTGTTGTTTGCCTTTGTCAGCTACCGTCGGCTTGGGAGGAGTAGACTCTACAACCGGTGAGGATACAGTAGGAATATCCTCAGTAGAAGCAAGTTGTACTGGAGCAGGCTCAGAAGAAGAAGCAGGATTCTCTTGAGCTTCGGAGTAATCTTTTAGATAGGCTTTCCCTGATCTGGTGCCCAGCAGGATTTCCTCGTCAACTATGGGGTCAAAAGATACCATATTGCAAGTCTTTGTCTTGTCCTTGGAGCGGTCTTTCTTCTTGGAGGAAGAGGGAAGTTCGAACTCTGAGGCAAGATCAGGGTGGATCCACATAATCTCGCCATTGTCAAGAGATAAGGTGATGAGACCTTCACTTCATGGAGGAGGGAGATTCTCAATCTCAAGAGTAACTTTGGGGATAGGAATGACACCATGCTGTACCATCTGCGGTGGGAAATCGCCGAATTGAACTGAGACCATGTTTACGGTAACAGTCTTCTCGTCTTGCTGTAGAGTGACAACACCAGCATTGACCAGCTCTTGAATTTTGCCTTTGAGCACGTAACATGCTCGAGTGGGATGTCCAATGAACCTGTGATAGACACAGTACTTAGGATGATCAGTCTTACCGACTTCATCGGGCTTCTTAGGATCTGGGAGCTGGAGCTTATTGCTTTTGATCAAGCAATCAAAGATGCTCACTGTGTCATTCTCGTCAAATGAGTACTGTACTTTCGGACGAGGTTCCCTTGGTGGAGGTGCTGAAGGAGTAGAAGCAGGCGTAGGTGGAGCTACGTTGACCGCCAGATATTCTTTGTTTTTCAAATTGATATTCAAAGTTTCTTTCCCCTTGCAGTTGTTCTGGCGATTGCCACCACCCGATGTCTGGTGTTCATCCCGGTCGAGGTTAGACATTTGTACCCCTAGCTGCTTGAATTTGTCAGCGCTAACTTCAGCTGCTTTAGCGTTAACAATGAAGGATGGCCAATCTTGGAACTAAGTTGACCCTGTCCACATGCTGATGATAGGGAAAAGAATTGCCTTGCAGGTGTCTATGTCACAGTGGCCGGAGTTCCAGGAGGCATTTTTAAAGCTTCCCGGCGGAACCTTTCAATGAAACTCTCAGCAGTTTCACTGTGTCTTTGTTTGATTTTATTGAGGGCTGACATGGTCATGTCATTGATCCCCTCATAGAATCGTTCCAAGAAGATTTATTTTAGACCTGAAAAGGAGGTGATACAACCATCGGGCAAACTTCTGTACCAATCGTATGCTACGTCGGCTAAACAGCCAACGAATACCCTGGTAAGAAGAGCGTCATTTGGTTGAAGTTGGACAGTCATTACCTTGAAGTTGTTAATAAACTGACTAGGAGAAGTGCTGCCATCACACAGCGAGATTGTTGGAATCTTGTACTTTGGAGGAAATGGAACTTCTTTCCATTCAACTGGGTAAGGTTGTTTGATCCCCAACCTCTGCAAGTTGTCCTTCTCTTTGAAGTCCTCGAACTGAGTGCGCAGGAGTTTGACAGCTTCGTTGGCATCTTCCACTGATATAGAAGGAGCAGGCTGAGTCACAGTATTAGGGAGAGGAACAACGTGGTAAGTACAACCCCCAGCACCTGATTGACTGGGTGTAGGTTGGATTTGTACGGAAGGTACTTGAGTAGATGCTACCCCCAGCCCTGCATTGACAGGCACCGACGATGCTATGATTTCAGGATTTGTAGGAGGTACAGTCGGTGGTACTGTATGCTGGGGCACAATAATAGAATGCATACTTGCAACCATTTCATCCATGGTCTTCAACTTGTCTTCTAGTATAGCTATTCGTTGTTCTTGACTAGCTGAACTGGAAGCATCGGGATCTTCAGTGACAACATAAGCTGTCACTTCTCTAGGTACAGTGGAGGACACTATCTGTTCTGAACTTTTGCTGTATGCATCGTAGTCGGAGAAAGAATCATCTCCTGAGTGAGAAGGAGGGAGATGACCGAAAGGATCTTAAAGATTCCTTTGACCGATTGTGTCTCGGCTTCGGGATCTGGTATGTTGGAATACTGCTTCAGAGGATTCTTGGAGTAGATCCAAATACCGCTGGCTTGGCTTGCGAGGCTTGCCATGCTTGGAGCACTTCCTACCCCCAGTGTCTCTGGAAGTCATGTTGACAGAAGCGTACAAAACTTCGTCTTTATCTTCTGACATAGGTTCAGAGTTTATAAAGTTCAGACGATCGAAGACAGATCGTTTTGTTGTCTGACAACAACACTTGATGACAACCTTGTGATTACAATGGTGTCCAAGTGGTTGCACTGGAGATGTTGAGATATTGTCCCGTTTTTGCTTGAGGTATTCTCGGAGATCAGGAACAGTGACGGGACGAGAAAAAGTTCGAGGGATGTATTCTTTGACAACATTCGGAACATGGTTCCGCTTCTTCAACTGTTTTGTCCCTTGAGTGTACAGGGAAGTACTCATTTCATTGGCATAGGTGTCCGGATTTTTGATCCTGGAAGTTTGCTTCTGATGCTGGTTGGTTTTCGGCATTGGCTGTTTGCGTTTCACCGAAGTTGGTCGATTGAGATAAGTTCTTAGATCAGCAAACTCACCCCCAGGGGTTTCTGTCTGAGACACCAGCAATTTTCCCTTTCTTGAACGGGATATCTTGAGAGTTGGGAGATCTTGGAACTCTGCTACCGGAGTAGGCAAAATTCCTCTTTGATCAGTACACTTTCCTTTGGCAAGGAGAGAAGAAGAATCCTTGTGAGAGAGAGTTCTTGTACTGACTGGTGCCGAGGCACGTTCAGATTGATCTTCTACGGTAAAAACCGAGGAAGACTAAGAAAAGACCAAAGGGCCTTTTTTTGTTTTGTGAAGAAGGGTTAGCTAAAGAGCGTTTCCCTCTGTTGTCTTCCAAGTCGTGGGACGAGGAAGTTTGAGAAAATACCAACGGGCCTTTTCTTTTGTTCTGGGGAGGAGGAGGAATAGCCAAAAGACTACCCCCAGTGGATTGCGCAGGAGCAACAGGGTGCTTGAGAAGAGGAGCAGAGCTTTTTTCCTTGCTGTGAGAAGAAGAGAGATTAGCCAAAGGGCTGTCTCTCTTAGACTGCGCTGACTCAGTTTGCGCATGGGTTGGAGTAGTTGTTGGCGTACTGGCAACTTGCGCATGAGTAACTCTGGTAGAAGCTCTTCTGGCCACAGTCTCAGTAACTTGCGCAGCAGGAGTCTTATTGCCAGAGTGTTTGGGTTGTACTCTGGTTGCTGGAGTGGTGGATTGCGCAGGAAGAGTTGCAGCCAACTGCGCCAGAGGAATAGGGGTCTTGCACTTTGACAGAGCAGCATATGAAGTAGGTTGTGCACTGGGAAGGGGAGCAGCATACTGCGCATGGGAAGTAGCAGCAGACTGCGCAACAGAGACAGCAGTCTTGGGAACAGAGGCAGTAGATTGCGCAGCAGGCTGAACAGCAGAAGCAGTGGACTGCACAACAGTCTTGGGGACCCACACTGGGTGAACTTTGCTTGTGGCAGAAGTTGTTGCAGTGCGAGGGGTGGTCCTGGAGTCGATCATCGCCTCGTAGGCCGTCTGGTTGACCTTTACAACCAGCGTCTTCTGCGTCTTTCCGATAGACTTAACGTCATATTGAGTTGTCACTTCCTCGTCGGAGGAGAAAGTCGTGCCCAGTAAAGTCGCCATTTTGTTTACAAAAACAAAAGTTGATCTTTATTTCAACAAACTTTGTAAGAAAATTATATGAATTCTGGGAAAGTACAACTATAGGAATCCGATCTGAATGACGATCGCTTTATCCCTTGGACGATGTGAACTTTGAAGACGGTAGCCTCTGAAGATTGCAGCAGTACTTTGGCAAGAACTCCTGATCTCTGGTGATGATTTCTAATATATATGTGTGATCCCCCTAGGAAGGACTTGAAACTCTATTTATAGAGTTCTAGAAATAACTACTTTTTAGTTATTCTGGACTGCACAAGATGGATTACGCATGCATTGGACCGCGCAGACATCAGACTGCGCTGGCAGTTATTTGATCGTGGGCCAACTGTATTGGACACATGGCATTATTTGATTGAAATATGCATGATCGTGTACAGACGGTTACCACGTAGTGAGTCATTGATGGCATGAAGGCCACGTGTACTTTGTCAGTTGTCTTGATGAAGTGCGCCACCGAAATTGCGCTGGCTTCAGGTTGTGCTGAGATGGACTGCGCTGCAAAGAGTCTGGCAGATTGTGCTGCATGTACAGCTGTCCTCGAGCGCTGTACTGCACGATAAACGAACAGTTTTCTCGTTCTCCGTGCTGTCAATTGTCAGAAGATCTGATTCTCTGTCAGGTAATGATCACGAGGCAACGTCATCTCGCGCACTTGAATGAGTGTGCAGTTCAGCCTGCGCAATTGAGTTGGTGCGCAATCTGTCTCCTTCGCAGTTCACTTGAAGGATGCCCAATTTGATTTTCATGACTTCTTTGATGGGTGTAACTTTATTTTTAGGATCTACATATATATAACAATTATTTATATAAAAAATAATTATTATTAGACCACTAAATTAAATTATGAAATATATATATAATATATATCTACATGGACGTCTCTAAGCGTACTACCTTTCTACATGGGCTTGTTTTTGGATATAGTCAAGTTCGGGCTAGTTAGCACAACCAGGTTTCCTAAAAATAAAAAATCTTAATAATTAATTGTTTAAGCTATTTATAGGGGTTAAGCCATGACTTGACTTGTTTCCATACATGGGACATAAATATGGCTAGGTCTTTCCTAACATGGCCTAATACACTAGTCAAAGCACACTACACTATCTGTGCCATGATTCCTAGTCAACATGTATCTCAAAACTTAACCATTATATATATATATATATATATATATATATATATATATATATATATATATGCTCACTTTATTAAAAAAACCTCCTAGATTACCGTAATTTGTTGGACATTGTACATTATGTCACGACCCGCTACCCAAATTATTGGTCCGGGCCGAGTCATGTCTAGCCTGCGCTTGAGATAAAGCGCAGTAAGCTGTTCTAGAGATAGCCAGATAAGACTAAATGTGCTAACAGTTCTATAAGTAAATAAGAGTCATAAATGCTCCAAACACAAAAGTCGTCTCATATAGTAATAAGTCCAAGTACAAGTCTGAAATATAAAACTGGATACAGGTCCAGTTACAAAATATGTAGTCTAATACATAACTACACTAAATATCCCCAACAACATCACAAACTAGACGAGGTTCCCCGCAGGTACATCCTCGTAAGACAAGGCCTGGTCCTCGGCAGTAACTCCATAATATGGGTCACAGAGCAACTCCTCCTCAGTAAGGATACCTACAACGTTATCCTGTCAAGACGGAAGCAAGTACTGATTCTAGTCAACTAAATATATGAAACATGAAATGAACATGAATGTAAATAAACTGGAATCATGGTACATCATAATCTATCATGGCAAGGACACATATGTCATAGAGACAGATGCATATGTAATGTTTAAAACTGTAGCAGGTACTTGATCGTCAATAGGTGTAAAATGTTCTGTGGTACAAGTATATAAAATGTACTTTCGTACAAGTAAAACAAGCGATAGATGTGCATACGTACAAATACAGCTGGTGCGCCTACGACAAGGTATACATAAAATGTCAACCTTGCTCGGTACGTACGTACGAGTAAGGGGACATGATCACGTACGCTACTAACAGTTTCTCCATAACCCAGACTCTAATCATGTGAGAGATACATAAAGACTGTTCTAAGCATGGTATTAACTGAAAGTACAACATGTGAAGATTTAACATGCTACCCCAAGGATCAGCATTTAACATGGTTGGATTCGCAGTTCATTGATGTAACAGTATGTAAAGTTTGTAGAAGTACTTGCCTCTAGCAAAGCAAAGCAGCGATAAAATGCTATAGATGTCTGGTAACTCGTCACTGTATAAATAAATACATAACTTAGTTTTTATACTAAGTTTAAACACTAAGATACTAGGTGGTGCAACACGACTTCCTGATTTGACACCTAGCCAAATGGTGACTTTAGCATAGGAGACCAATGTGGGGTGACACAATACTATAACTAACTTTCTAGGGCCTTTACACTAGTGCGGGGTGAGGTTCAATACGACTAAAACTTAAATTAACATAAAACATTAAAAGTCATAACTATTCAATAAATAAATCAACTGTACATTGTGTTCCAACAATTTTTGAGATAGGCAAAAAGCTCAATTTTATATAAAATAAAGTATCAAAATGATCCTTGTTAATTATAGAAATTTATTATAATTTTTTTGGAATTTATTAACCGGTACAAGTATTTTATAAAAATCAGTTTTCATAAGTACACAGAAAGTGAGTTCTGGTTTCATATGTCAAAACAGTGGCAAAACTGTAAATTAAATACTATAAAAATTATGCTAAATTAGCTAAATTAACATAGTATCTAAATATTATTTTTTCAGAATTTTAACAGCAATTAAAGTATTTTTAGAAATTCAAAAATAGTATGGTACACAATCTGAAATTAAATAATTAATTATTTGCGTATTTTGTCCATGTACATAATTTGAACCAGAGTTGAAATACAGGACCCAAGGCCATGAATCAAGTCCAATATGACTTGTACAGGTCTTGAATGTGTGAAAACACATTTGAGCCCAAAAATCTATGCTAGGCTTGGACACCAAATGGTTGTAGTACTTAAAATACACAAAAATACAAAGAGGTAAAAGTACATAATAAATACTAATATTTTAACAATGTAAAATTATACATAGTAGTCATATAAATATGACAAGTATATTTACATATATTAAAGTATAATATATGTACAATATTACGTAAATTATAGAGGCTAAATAGTTATGTATACATACATATATACACACACACACACACACACACACACACATATATATATATATATATATATATATATATATTTATATATATATATATATATATATATATATATATATATATATATATAAGGAAAATATAGATAACATATACATATACGTATATACATAAATTATTATTTTTTTGTATATATATAACATATACATATACGTATATACAATATATATATATATATATATATATATATATATATATATATATATATATATATATATATATATATATATATATATATATATATATATATATATATATATATATATATATATACATATATAATAACAGTAAGTAAAATATATATATATATATATATAAAAATATATATATATATATATATATATATTTATATATATATATATATATATATATATATATATATATATATATATATATATATATATATATAATTAAAACAAAAGAAAAGAAAAAATAAAAATAAAATAAAACATAATAGAGCCTAAGGCTCGAACTCGAGTAACTAAGTGGGGGGGGGGGGGGGGGGGGGTTTAAATTCGCGTGCGCTGACCAGTAGGCCAACTCGGGCTCGCTGTTAGGAAATGGTTTAACTTAATTATATTTTGGTTTTAAGTTAACGGGTTGTAACCCGATAACATTTCATCGTGTCCTGACAGTTAAGGACACGAAGTACAGTCGAGTCCAAGTGTCGGGGTCATTTACGACACGCACGACACGAGTTTGCCGTGTCCAAACTTACCACTAGAGTCTTCGTGTGTTGGCGAGTCCCATAAATGAAAACGAGACACAATAGGACATGAGAGGCCAGAAGACACGTACGTGTCCAAGTCGAGCGAACTATTGGGGCGGCGATTGGGCGGAGGATACGTCGTGGTGGTGGCGCTTTGGTGGCGCTGGGCTCAGCTTGGTGGGGCGAACACGTCGGCGGTGGTTGATGACGACGGCGACTACTGTGGAGTTGGCGGTGGGGTGTCGTCGAAACTATGGTTCAGACGAGTTTAAATGGGGAAGACTGGGGCGGTGGTAGGCTGAGATGGGTTGTGGTGGTGGTGGTTGGTCGAGGGAAGTGAGGGGGTTCTTTTATAGGGGACTTAGGTCGGTCGGGGTTGGCTAGGTCGGCCGGAAAACGCGGGGGAGAGTCGGTCGTCGGTCGGGGGCAGCTGGTCGGGTCGTCGGGGGTGGGTGAAAAGGAATTTTGCAATAAGGTCCCTAGAATCTAGGATTTTACAATTAGGTCCCTCGCCTAGATAAATGCAATAATAAATTTGCATAACAGAATTAAAACAATTTATAATTTGTAAACCGCTATAATAATAAATTAACAAATTGCATAATGATATTAAAACAAATTTAAATATTACAAAGTGATATTAAAATATTTTAAATAATTACAAAGTGATATATTTTGATTTAAAAACTATTTAAAAATTATTTAAAAATTCTATAAAAATTCCTAAAATCATAATAAATTATTTTAAGGCTAAATAGGTCATTTGCAACTAATTAACACTAATCAAATTAATTTTGAAAAATAGGGGCTGACAAGTCTTCCCTCATTGAAAAATTTCGTCCTCGAAATTCACAAGGATTGAAGACCCTACAATTTTCTAACATAACAGGCAATGCAACAAATGACTAAGGCTATGATCGAAACTAACCTCTAAGGTATCAAGCGGGAACGGGTGGTTCCCTCGCAGCGGTTGGATCGAACAAGTAATGATATCTCTCCCTCATGTCCGACTCCCTCTCCCAAGTAAATTCACCCAGAGAGTGACGGCTCCAAGCTACTCGTACTAAGGGTATAACCTTGTTCCTCAGCCTCTTCTCCCTCCTATTTAATATCTCCACTGGCTGCTCAGAAACTGCAAGGCTCGGTCCGATCTCCAACTCTGAATGATCTAGCGTATGGCTGGGGTCCGAAACATATCTCCTCAGCTGAGATACGTGAAAGACATCGTGAACTCCTGCTAGGTTGGGTGGAAGCTGTTGGCCCATTGGTCATATGGTCAACCTGATTTTAATAATTGATCAAACTCTGTCTCGATATATGAAGCTAGTCAGGATGTATCGGACTCTTGGATATGAACAAGAACAGCTATCTACATAGTTCAAGACCGAAGCTATGTTTGCCTGTTCGAGTCTGTATTTCCTTTGAGCAATATATTTTTTCATTTTATTGAGTCTAGGAATACGTTGTACACCGAGTCGTACTGGCAAATAGGCTATTCCAAAATATTTTCAAAATACTTTTAAAATATCCTTTGTTTTGAGAAACATTCATTTAAACAAAAGCTTTTAAAAAGGTTTTCAAAAAAGGTTTTCAAAAATTATCAAAAACTAATTTTTAAAACCTGACCTAACCCTGACAGAACTCGGCTAGAGTTCGGCTAGAGTTCGGTTGGTGGCCGTTTGATTTTTGAATTCTTTTAAACTTGGTACTCCTGCAGTTGCGGATTTGACCGAGATTTTCTCAAAGAGTTCTGCCCGAATTCTGTCCGAATTCTGCCAGAATTCTGTCTTTGGAACTCCTATAAATAGAGAAGGATTTCGATCTTTTCAACTCACTCATTCACTTTCAATCTTCTCTCTATCTAAAGCATTCAGTCTTCCAAAGAGTTTTCTTGAGCTTTAAATTTCAGATCCCAAGCCAATTACAATCCTCTAGTCGATTTGCCAGTGCGGTACGGTCTAGAAGTTTCTGAGAGATTGTAATCAGAAGGCTTGATTGAAGAATACCTCTTCACATTTAAAGTTGGACGAGTTCTTCGTATCAAAGCTCGCGTTGTTGAAGTTGCAAGGACTTCGTAAGAAAACTTGCGGTTTTGCCAATAGTGGATTCAACTGGTAGCAAGAGTTCTACGGACTGGATTAGTCCTCAACAGAGGGAAACCAGTATACATCGCTGTCTTTGCGTTTGCATTCTTACCTCTGCCTTTACTTTACTTAGTTGTGATTATTATTCTGTGATCTTGCTGCTAACATTTTTTAATTAGCAATATTCTGCTGCCTACTCTATTCACCCCCCTCTAGAGTATTGTGCTTTACGATTTCGTTCCTACAATTGGTATCAGAGCGGGTGTTACAGGTAAAGCAAAGGTAACAGTGCAATTATTTATTCATTTTAATTAATTGTTATATAGATCACAGCACAACACATGGCAACTGTGAAATTCACAAGTGAAGGCCAGGCCACAAACAGACCTCCACTGTTTGATGGTACGAACTATACCTATTGGAAAACACGGATGAGTTTCTTCTTGAAATCTCTTGACTTTGATTTATGGTCTATTGTTATTGATGGCTATTAAAAGCCACCTCGTATAAATATTGATGGAGTTTTAGTTAAAAAACCCCATAGCAGATATACAGAGGAGGAAAAGAAAAAGGCCAGTCTTGACGCACGTGCTATTAACGCTCTATTTTGTGCTTTAGATAGAACTGAATTTAACAGGGTGTCTATCTACACAACGGCTAATGAAGTATGGAAGCTACTTGAAGTCACACATGAAGGCACGACTCAAGTCAAAGAATCAAAAGTCAGCAGACTTACTCAAGAGTATGAGGTGTTCAAGATGAAGCCCAACGAAACAGTTACTCAGATGTTCGAAAGGTTCTTGGATATTGTAAATCCTTTGTCCTCCCTAGGCAAAGAGTACAGTAACCATGAAAAGATTCGTAAACTCCTGCGAGCACTTTCCAAGAACTGGATTCCAAAGGCTACTGCAATCATTGAAGGGAACGACCTCACAACTATGTCCCTCGAAGTACTCATGGGTAAGCTACTCACTCATGAATTGGAGCTACAAGATTTTGAAGAGCCTGCACCAAAGGAGAAGACGATCGCTTTCAAGGCTTAGCACAGAAAAGCTGCTGAAGGTGACTCAGACAGCAGTGAATCTGATGCTGAAGATCAAGCACTCCTAGCAAGAAAATTCAAAAGATTCATGAGATATGAGAAGAGAGCCAAAGAAAACAACAGCAGCAACAACTGGTATCAAGATGATGTTGTCTGCTACGGCTGAAAGAAGAAGGGACACATGAAGAAGGATTGTCCTACAAACTCATCATCAAGCAAGAAGAGCAACAGGTATGAAAAAGGGAACCTGAAAAGATCAACATCACGGAAGTATGCCAACACCAGCATATGGCATGAAAGTGAAGCAAGCGACTCAGAATACGAACAATCAGAAGACGCTGCAAACGTATGCTTTATGGCATCCGATCAGGTACCTACTGAACTTGTAGTTGATACTTATGATGACTTTACCTTTGAGCAATTAGGAGATGCCTTCAGTGAACTGATGGCTGATTACAGGAAACTGCGTAGCAAGTATCAGACCTCTAAGAAGGTACTCAAAGAGTACAAAGGTAAAATAGGTAGACTTATCGACCTACTAGCTGAGGTTAGAAATAATGTTAGTGAGTCTGGTGAGGTTTCTTCAATAAAGCTCTTATTACACGAGACTACCAAGTCATCTGAAGAGAAAGACAAAGTTATTGACCAACTCAAGGAAGAACTTTCTAAAGAGAAGAAAAGTCTTCAAAGTGCACAAATCAGAATGGAAACACTCACTTCTGATTATACTAAGTTGTATGACACTTCCAAAAGATTGGAAATTAGGTTAGGAAAACAGCCTGAGACTGCTGCTTCCTTTCCTAACACGTGTCACTTACCGAAAAATCGAAACATTCCCAAGCCAAACACTGTCAGACCTAACCCTATCAAACCTTTACCCCAAAAGGTTAAGCCCAAATAGGATTATAGGTATGCTTTCTTCTATACTAGAAAACCTAAACCTACCAACCATGCACACCACTCAGCTTTCAACACTCGACATGCAAAATATCATTATTGTGGCCTCATTGGTCATATTTTATTTGCATGTAGAATCGAAAAGCTTGTTGATTTAAATATTTATGCTTGGATACCAAAGGCTAATATTTCAGGACCCTACAAGAAATGGATACCAAAAGATTCATCTGCAAACTATTTTGTAGGTGGAAGACCTTTCACATGCTAGAAGCAAATGGATCCTCGACAGCGGTTACTCACGGCATATGACCGGTGACGCTACACTATTTGCAACACTGTCGAAGAAAAAGAAGGAAGGCTATGTCTCCTTCGGTAATAATTTGAAAGGGTATATTATTGGTATCGGTGATGTTGGTAAGTCTCCCAAACATGTTACTAAAGATGTCTGTCTGGTTACCGAGTTGAAACATAATCTA
This sequence comes from Iris pallida, assembly GCA_029216955.1. Lineage (NCBI taxonomy): Eukaryota > Viridiplantae > Streptophyta > Magnoliopsida > Asparagales > Iridaceae > Iris > Iris pallida. The sequence continues at coordinate 102,679 of JANAVB010038045.1, forward strand.
CTGAGCATAAGTCATTTGGCTGATCATGGTTATGGCATCAACTTTGGCAAAAACAAATGTATTATGTTGATAGCTCAACTGGTAATACTATCTTTGAAGGTATCAGGGAAGACAACATATATGTTTTCTATTTGTTAGAAGAAACTAACATTTCAGGTAGATGCTTAATGGCTAAAAGCGATGAGAGTCATCTGTGGCATATAAGACTCGGTCATACAAATATGGACACAATATCAAGATTATCCACAAAGAAGCTAGTACGCAGTTTACCGGACATAACATTCAAGAAGGATTCGGTATACAGCCAATGTGAAAAAAACAAAGCTACCAGATCCACATTCAAATCAGTAAACGTAGTATGTACTACTAGACCTCTTCAATTACTTCATAGGGACTTATTTGGTCCTAGCAGAGTTGCTAGCCTCAGAGGTAAACTTTATGCTTTTGTAATTGTAGATAATTTTTTTAGATACACGTGGGTATACTTCTTGACACGCAAGAATGATGCATTATCCGAATTTGTCGCCTTTTGCAAGAAAGTACAGAATGAAAAAGGTTACATGATCACTCGTATTAGAAGCGATCATGGTGGCCAATTCGAGAATGCAGAGTTTGAGCAATTTTGTGATACACACGATTTTGTACACGAGTTCTCCTGCCCTAGGACTCCACAACAAAATGGAGTTGTGGAACGTAAGAACAGAACTCTATCCAAAATGGCCAGAGTAATGTTAAACCAGTTTAGTCTACCCAAATATTTCTGGGCTGAAGCTGTCAATACAGCTTGCTTTGTTCTCAATAGAGTTCTAATTCGACCCAATCGAAGAAGACTCCATTTGAGTTATGGTTTAATAGAATTCCATCAGTTTCTTATTTTAGAATATTTGGCTATAAATGTTTTATTCTTAATACAAAAGACAATTTGGGAAAGTTTGACGAAAAGGTCGATGAAGGTATATTTTTAGGTTATGCGGCCAAGAGCAAAGGATACAGAGTCCTCAACAAACGAACCATGATCATCGAAGAATCAATCAATGTCACCTTTGATGAATTGAATCAAATGACTATCGATGACAATGACGAAGATCCAACTGTACCAAGTTCAACAACAGCTGATTCCCAACCAAGCTCGACACTAGCTGATCCTCATAGAGAAGATCCAGGAACCAGCTACCTTCAGAGTCTGCCGAAAAGATTAAAATTTATGGCTGATCATCCAAAGGATTTGGTAATTTGTGACATTACCAAAGGTGTAAGTACTCGTACATCCAGTAGAGATATTATTTCTAGTGTTGCTTTTATTTCACAGCTAGAACCCAAAACTATTAATGAAGCATGTAGTGATAGTTTTTGGATAGATGCTATGCAAGAGGAATTAAACCAATTTGAACGGAATCAAGTTTGGGAACTTGTTCCCAAGGCTATTGATCGTCCGGTCATTGGCACCCATTGGGTATTCCGAAATAAACTAAATGAGAATGGTTTAGTGACTCATAATAAGGCTCGACTCGTAGCTCAAGGATACAATCAAGAAGAAGGTATCGACTACGATGAGACTTACGCCCCAGTTGCGAGATTAGAATCCATTCGCATGTTATGTGTATTTGTATGTTTTCATAATTTCAAACTATTTCAAATGGATGTCAAGAGTGCATTTTTAAATGGTTTTATTAAAGAAGAAGTTTTTGTAGCACAACCTCCAGGTTTTACAGATTTTAAAAACCCTGATCATGTTTTCAAGTTGAAGAAAGCTTTGTACGGTTTGAAACAAGCCCCTCGTGCTTGGTATGATCGTCTAAGCTCTTTCCTACTTGACAACGGTTTTTCAAAAGGCAAGATTGACACTACACTTTTCATTAAGTCCTTTAATGGTAAGCTTCTTTTAATACAAGTCTATGTAGATGATATCATATTTGGATCTACTGATGAATCTCTGAGATGAGCATGATGGGAGAGCTGAAATACTTTCTCGGACTGCAAATCAAACAAACTGACAATGGGACGTTCATAAATCAAGCCAAGTATACAAAAGATTTGCTAAAGAAGTTCGATCTGGAAAATGTCAAACCTATTGGCACTCCGATGGCAACTTCAACAAAGCTTGATATTGATGAACAAGGCAAGCCGGTCGACACACGTAAGTATCAAGGTATGATCGGTAGTTTACTTTATTTAACTGCTAGTCGTCCAGATATTATGTTTAGTGTTTGCCTGTGTGCATGTTTTCAAGCTAATCCAAAGGATTTACATCTGTGCGTAGTTAAGCGTATCTTTCGATACCTTAAGGGCACTTCTTCTGTTGGCTTGTGGTATCCCAAAACTAAGTCCTTTGACCTTACTGGTTATTCGGATGCAGATTTTGCCGGATGCAAAGTTGATAGAAAAAGTACCAGTGGCATATGTCATTTCTTAGGCAAGGCTTTAGTCTCATGGTTTAGTAAAAAGCAAAATTCTGTAGCCTTATCAACAACAGAGGCTGAGTATATCGCCGCAGGATGTTGTTGTGCTCAGATTTTGTGGATGAAACAAACTTTGGAAGACTATGATTTATTTTATACACATATTCCCATTTTTTGTGATAACACGAGCACTATTAATTTGACTAAGAATCCTGTATGTCATTCTCGTACTAAACATATCGAGATTAGACATCATTTTCTTAGAGATCATCATCAAAATGGAGATATTGACCTTGTATACATAGATACTGAGAATCAATTAGCTGACATTTTCATAAAACCTCTAGCGGAAGATCGTTTCAATTATTTACGTCGAGAATTAGGAATTTTAGACGTCAATAATATTAATTAATTTTATTTTATGATTATATTTCAAATACGCAAAAATTGTGTTAGAGATAAGCCAATAAAGAGTCTGTCTGTCACCATAACTACGGTTGAAGCGAAGCGGTACTTAAGAGTTCCCCGGTGAACCTCCTCCAGTTGGGACAGTACTCCTACAGCTAATCTGAAACAGTCGCTGTGTAATGATATTTAATCTATAAAATAATATTAATTATGTTAATTGAAGGTTGAAATTACTAATCTTTGAATTAAATATTTAAAATGAGCCAATAAAAAAGAAAGTGTTCCAAACCAACCCCAGGCGAATTCGGCCAGACTTCGGACCGAATTTGGCCTTAGTTCGGTTGAGGGTGTCAGGTTATATAACAAGCACCCGAGAGCCTTTCTTCTTCATTGCTTCCAAACCACATCACAGCAGCAAGCAGCCGCACGAGGAGAACCCCAAACCCTAGTTCTTCACCACCCATTTTCTTCCAATCCAAGTGGTAAAATCAATCCAAACTTTAAATTCGTGCAGAGTTCTTCATTCTCTACAACATACTCCAATCTCGGGAGGTATAACTCCTTGTTTCCTCTCCGTTCAATTTCGTGCTATTTCCTTTTATTTGCACAAATGGCACCCAAGGGATTCAACCCCTTTAAGAGAAAGAAGACAACCAACCCAAGTGAGGAAGGTTCATCTTTGGATCCACCCACTAATTCCCTATTTTTGCCAGTCCAATCTAGCGACGGTGCGTTCGACGGGTTTTACTTTCAAACCCTAGACCAAGCCTTACTGTGGTATGGAGACTTCTCCATGAGATCCATATGCACAGGCGTACCCATCAAGTAGACTGTATTTCCTGATCATCGCCATTTCTTTGAGGCATTAGGGTTACAACATTTTGTTAAACTCTGTTTTCTCGTAGCAACTAATGCCATTAGACTGTTTTACTACAATATCATATTAAACACTTTTGATGTAAGCACACGTATTGGAGGATTAGATATCAATTTCAATGATGTTCTCTTAGCGGAGATCCTTGGTATTCCCAACGAAGGTGAACCGCTTGTTGACATCACTGAGTTTGATTTTCCCGAAGGCACGACACTTACCAGTTTCAAAGCTGAACTTTGTGCACCTGATAGAGTTCGCTCTGGAAAGTTCAAAGCAAACAACTTCAACTTGTTTAATTATGAATTGCACCGTATCTTTTATTCCACTCTCCTTCCGAAGTCTACTTCGAAGGATGATGTCACGTCTCTTGAATTATCTGCTATGTATCACATTCTTAAGGGGATTCCATTTTCTGCCCCTAAGACCATTATTCAGATGATGGGACGTTGTCGTGCAAGAGATAGAAATCTCTCTTATGCGATGGTTCTCCCACGCATCTTCCAGCTTTTCGATATTGACTTATCTACTTGTGCTCAAGACCCTGAGCCCAAGGTTCTCAAGTTATCTCACGCAGTATGACTGCATCTGCTCCTCCTACTGCTCCTGCTACTGCTCTACCTCCTCCACCTCCTCAGCAGTATGCTATGACTTTTGAGGGCATACACATGGCTCGCGAACGTGAGTTCTACAATGTCACCTGTTATTAGGCGATTGCAAATTCCTTAGCTGATCTTCGTTTCGCCCAGACTGGACATTCAGCCGGTTCCATCCCTAGAGATCCAGCTTTCTCTGGTTACCGCTGTGAGGATGAGGCTGTTCATGCCTACTTCCTGCCCGATAACGCATATGATTGGTACCGTTCTGACCGTGCTCCTCCTCGTGATTATGTCGGTGAGTTTTACACTGGCGCTTCTCCTCACCCTTCTGGCGCGGGTACCTCTGGAGCTGGTCCTTCTGGACATGCTGGTCGTCATGCTGATGATGACGATGATGATGATGATGAGGAGTTGTGATATGTTTCTTTTTGAGGCTTAGACATTATCTACTGTACACTTGGAAATGCTCCGACATTCCAAGTTTTTTCTATTTTCAGACTTTATTATCAATATTTTTTTTGAGGACTTGTACTGGATTTGTTTTATTTGATGTCATTTGAACATCTTTATCTGCATCTTTATTGGTTTATGATTCACATTAGTTTATTTACTTAGCATTTATTTATCTGCTTCTCAACTATAAACTGCCTGTGATATAATTCTTTGTTTATTATAAACTGCCTGAGTACAAATACATGCCTGTGATGTTATGCAAATTTTTTTTTACTAGTTCCATCATTTATCATGATTATTTTCTTGTGTTTTCTTCACTGTTTGTTATTTATGCATTGATTGCGGGGGAGTTTTTTACACTTTTGCAATTATTTTGCTAAGTGACAACGGGGAAGAAAAATAAAGATCTAACATTTCTTTTGAGACAATGCAGGACATGAACAATTTTTGATTTTATTTCAAGCTTAAATGTTATATCATTCATAGTTTGTCAATTATCAAAATGGGAGAGATTGTTGGCCCATTGGTCATATGGTCAACCTGATTTTAATAATTGATCAAACTCTGTCTCGATATATAAAGCTAGTCAGGATGTATCGGACTCTTGGACATGAACAAGAACAGCTATCTACACAGTTCAAGACCGAAGCTATGTTTGCCTGTTCGATTCTGTATTTTCTTTGAACAATGTATTTTTTCATTTTATTGAGTCTAGGAATACGTTGTACACCGAGTCGTACTGGCAAATAGGCTATTCCAAAATATTTTCAAAATATTTTTAAAATATCCTTTGTTTTAAAAAACATTCATTTAAACAAAAGGTTTTCAAAAAAGGTTTTCAAAAATCATCAAAAGCTAATTTTTAAAACGTGACCTAACCCTGACAGAACTCGGCCAGAGTTCGGCCAGAGTTCGGTTGGTAGCTGTTTGATTTTTGAATTATTTTAAACTTGGTCCTCCTGCAGTTGCGGATTTGACCGAGATTTTCTCAAAGAGTTCTGCCCGAATTCTGCCCGAATTTTGCCAGAATTCTGTCTTTGGAACTCCTATAAATAGAGAAGGATTTCGATCTTTTCAACTCACTCATTCACTTTCAATCTTCTCTCTATCTAAAGCATTCAGTCTTCCAAAGAGTTTTCATGAGCTTTAAATTTCAGATCCCAAGCCAATTACAATCCTCTAGTCAATTTGCCAGTGCGGTATGGTCTAGAAGTTTCTGAGAGATTGTAATCAGAAGGCTTGATTGAAGAATACCTCTTCACATTTGAAGTTGGACGAGTTCTTCGTATCAAAGCTCGCGTTGTTGAAGTTGCAAGGACTTCGTAAGAAAACTTGCGGTTTTGCCTATAGTGGATTCAACTGGTAGCAAGAGTTCTACCGACTAGATTAGTCCTCAACAGAGGGAAACCAGTATACATCGCTGTCTTTGCGTTTGCATTCTTATCTCTGCCTTTACTTTACTTAGTTGTGATTATTATTCTGTGATCTTGCTGCTAACATTTTTTAATTAGCAATATTCCGCTGCCTACTCTATTCATCCCCCTCTAGAGTATTGTGCTTTACGATTTCGTTCCTACAGAAGCGCAACCCTGTAAGCTACCTCTCCAATCCTGCCAAGTATCTCGAACGGCCCGATGTATCTGGGGCTCAGCATCCCTCCTCATCCGAACTGGATCGTCCTTCTATTAGGTGATATCTTCACTAGCACCATATCACCGTCTGCAAACTCCATCGGTCTGCGACTAGCATCGGCCTAGTGTTTCTGCCTGTCCTGAGCTACTCTGAGCCTGTCCCTGATCATCCTGACCTTCTCTGCTGCATCCGTGATCATCTCTTGCCCAAGCATAACTCTGTCCCTGACATCATCTGAAAAGAGCGGCGTAAGGCATCGTCGTCCATATAGTACCTCGAAAGGAGACACACCGATGCTGGCTTGTAGCTGTTGTTGTATGAAAACTCTACCAAGTGCGGATGGCTCTCCCATGATCCGCCAAAGTCCAGCACACAAGTCCTCAGTATGTCCTCCAGCGTATGTATCGTCTTCTCGGACTGCCCATCTGTCTGCGGGTGGTACGCCGTACTGAACTTGAGCCGACTGCCCAACTCCTCCTGCAAGCTCCTCTAGTAGTGGGACGTGAATCTGCTGTCTCTGTCCGACACGATGCTCACGGGTACTCCGTACAAGCGCACTATCTTCTGCATGTATAGCTCTGCCAACTTCTCAGTGGAAAGTCCCACCTTGAAGGGTATGAAGTGCGCACACTTCTTCAGCCTGTCCACGAAGACCCAAATGGCATCCTTCCCTCCTTGGAAACGAGGAAGCCCTGAGACGAAGTCCATCGTAATGTGTTCCCACTTCCACTCGAGAATGGGTAACGGCTGTAATAGACCAGCTGGCCTCTGGCGCTCCGCCTTGACCTGCTGGCAAACTAGGCATCTCGAAATGAAATGTGATACATCTCTCTTCATCCCGTGCCACCAAAGATGTTCCCGCAAGTCACGGTACATCTTGTTAGCACCAAGGTGAATAGAATATCTCGATCGGTGCGCCTCCTGCAAGACTGCCTCTATCAGCTCTCCTTTCGGCACGCACAATCGGCTGCCATGCCTCAAGGATCCATCCTCTGCTACAGTGAAGTCATCCAGCAATCCAGCTAAAGCCTGGGCTTGAAGTCTGTGAAGGCTCTCATCTGTAGACTGTGCCTCCCTGATCTGCTCCATCAAACCTGGCTGAATGTCAAGCGCCATCATCTGTATCACTGATCCTGGCCGAACTATCTCGATACCGAGCTTCTTCAGATCTTCCCGCAAATGCCAATATGTCATCAGATACTATGCCATCGGATGCCTGCTCAGCGCATCCGCCACCACATTTGCCTTCCCGGGGTGATACTGTAAATCGATGTCAAAGTCCTTCATCAACTCCAACCATCGTCTTTGCCTCATGTTCAGCTCTTTCTGCGTGAACACATACTTCAAGCTCTTGTGGTCAGTAAAGATTTCCACACGCTCTCCGTATAAGTAATGTTTCCATAACTTGAGTGCAAAGATCATCGCAGCTAACTCTAGGTCATGGGTAGGATAGTTCCGCTCATGAGTCCACAATTGCCTATATGCATAAGCAATCACTTTTCCATGCTGCTGTAGGACACATCCTAGCCCCTTTCCCGAAGCATCGCTGTATATGGTGAAACCTCCAGATCCTGAAGGTAAAGTCAGAACTGGAGCGGTCGTAAGCCTCCTCTTCAGCTCCTCAAATGCAGCCTAGCAGTCCTCTGACCAGATGTACTATGTGTCCTTCTGCGTCAGCTTCGTCATGGGTTCAGCTATCCTAGCAAAGTCCTGGACGAACTTTCTATAATAGTCGGCTAAACCCAAAAAGCTCCTGATCTCTGAAACTGACGTCAGAGCCTTCCATGTCTCAACTGCAGCAATCTTCTTGGGATCCACCTAGATTCCCTCTCCAGTAACTACATGGCCGAGAAACTCTACTAGGTCTAAAAATAACTCGCACTTCGACAATTTGGCATACAATCTCTCCTGCCTCAAAATCCCCAAAACTGTCCGCAAGTGCTCTGCATGCTCCTCCGGCGTCTTCGAGTATATCAGGATATCGTCGATGAATACTATGACGAACTTATCCAAATAATGGTGAAATGTCTTATTCATCAAATTTATAAAGGCAGCTGGCGCATTTGTGAGACCAAATGGCATCAACAAAAACTCGTACTGCCCGTACTTCGTGTTGAACGTCGTCTTCTGAATGTCTGCTGCCCAGATCTTCACCTGGTGGTACCCGGATCTCAAATCTATCCTGGAAAACACCTTCGCCCCACTCAACTAGTCGAGCAAATCATCTATCCTCGGCAAAGGATATTTGTTCTTAATGGTGATGGCATTCAACGCCCGGTAGTCAATTCACAACCGAACTGTACCATCCTTCTTAGGCACAAAGATCACTGGCGCTCTCCATGGAGAAGCACTAGATCGAATGAAACCCTTTTTCAATAGGTCATCAATCTGCTCTTTCATCTCTACGGCCTCCTTGGGGTTCAATCTTTAGCAAGCCCGGGATACTGGTGATGAACCCGGTACTAAATCTATGGTGAACTCCACATCTCTGTCAGGCAGAAGTCCTGGAAGATCCTCTGGAAATACATCCATAAACTCCCTAATGATAGGGTGTGGCGGTGCTAACTCCCCAACTGTCGCACAACAGTTCGGCTCTAGGCTGATCTCTGGCCCTGTCCTTCTGACACTGAATGGTGCTGTGCCTGGAGGACTGAACAGAATACTACCCTCATGACAGTCTATAGCTGCATGGGCATAGCTAAGCCAGTCTATCCCCAATATGATATCATAACCGGGGAGTGGCATCACAAAGAATCATCCTCTAAACTCTCTTCCGGCTATAAAAATAGAGCATCTATAGATAGCTCTAATGGGCACTGGTTCGCCTCCCGTCATTACTCTACTGATCTCCTCGGTAGGTGTAGCTACTAAGTGGTGTTTATGCAAAAACTCTAATGACAGGAAGATATGAGATGCACCAGAATCAAACAAGCGTAGAGCTAGAAAAGTATACAAATAAATATGACCTGTGATAACGTCAGCCAAATAATCTGGCTTCGAAACCTGCTCCGGCTCAAGGGCTAGACTATACGCCTTCCCCTGGGGTCCCTTCTGCTGCTGCGGATGTTGCCCAAATCTCTGCTGCTGAGTCGGGAGCGGCCCTCTAGGTCCCTTGGCTACTGGGCATTCCCGAATCTGATGGGTGGCAGACCCACAAACTAAGCACTACTTCAACCTCTTTCTGCAGATGGAGTAATCATGCCCTGGTCTTCCACAGAAAGAACACATAGCTCCCTTCTGCTGCTGCCGGGGTCCCGGGGCTCTAACTGGCGGGGTCGGGTGATGTGGTGTAGGGGAACGGTAAGTCTGCTGGTACGGCGTCGGTGCTCTCTGCTGGAAAGCCTGACGCTTGGACGGTCCTTCGGGGTGTACAGAAGCCGACCTCTTAGAAGACAGAAGACGCTCCTCAATGCTCCGGGCCAACTCTAGGCTCTGGTAGTAGTCAGTCGTACCGTTCGCCACTATAAGAATGCCAATGTCTGGAACTAGACCATGGCAAAACATACGTGTCATCTCCTCAGGGTCAGCAACTAGACTAGGAGCAAAACAGCTCAGGCGACTAAACTCTGCCGTATACTCATCAACAGAACGGTTCCCCTGCTGGAAGTTCTGGAATCGTAGCCCCATGGCTACCCTAGAGGTGGTCGAGAAGAATTTTTTTTTGAACTGGGTCTTGAACTGATCCCAAGTGGCCCTCCCTCTCGCAAATAACGGCTCATTCCGGAACCAAACTCTTGCCAAGTCTATCAGCAGAAATCCCGCTGTCTCGGCGTGGAGGTCATCCGGCATCCTAACTCCAAGGAGCTTCCTCTCTACCGAGTCTAGCCAGTCATCTGCTACTACTATGCCCTCTGTCCCTGAGAACTCCTTGGGGTTCAGACCCATGAAGTCCTTGATCGTCCCCGCTCTCTGCCGTGGCTATACAGGTGGTGGGACTACGGTACGTTCCTCAGAACGCTCCATGCTCTGGCGGAGTAGGGTGGTCTGCTCCTGATGGGTTGTTAGGAACCCCTGGATCAGAGTGAGCAGTTGGTTCCCGTCGAGTGTGACGGATGCCTGGGTAGGTATAGTAATAGGTGGTGGTGGAAGTATCGGGTCCTGCTGGGACTGTGATGTGGAAGGTGGTGGATGCATCTGGATTTGTGGATTTGTGGAGTGGGGGAATGTGGTAGTTAGAGGTGGAGGTGTATCGGTCAACTGATCAGCTGACTAGATAGGGAGTGTGCCATTCTCAGGTGTGACGTACTGGGATGAACGAATAAGCACCATCTAATTACAATAAAAAGGACTTATAAGGACTCTTTAAAGTAAACAATCATAGACAAGAAAATCTAATTATAATAGCAAGCATGTGATGTATTTCCTATGTTGCAACCCTAGTATTCCTCTAGGTGTTCTAAGCGTCATTCCTAATGTTGTCTAATTACCTTAAGTTCCTAATTGCAGGTATGTTTGGTATAATAACGTAACCAAACAATTTAGTCAGAGACCTGTATGGGCCACCACTAAAAACATGTCATGACCCACTACCCAAATTGTTGGGCCGGGCCGAGTCATGTCTAGCCTGCGCTTGAGATAAAGCGCAGTAAGCTGTTCTAGAGATAACCAGATAAGACTAAATGTGCTAACAGTTCTATAAGTAAATAAGAGTCATAAATGCTCCAAACACAAAAGTTGTCTCATATAGTAATAAGTCCAAGTACAAGTCTGAAATATAAAACTGGATACAGGTCCAGTTACAAAATATGTAGTCTAATACATGACTACACTAAATATCTCGAGCAACATCACAAACTAGACGAGATTCCTCGCAGGTACATCCTCGTAAGACAAGGCCTGGTCCTCGGTAGTAACTCCATAATATGGGCCACAGAGCAACTCCTCCTCAGTAAAGATACCTACAATGTTATCCTGTCAGGACGGGCACAAGTACTGATTCTAGCAAACTAAATATACGAAACATGAAATGAACAGGAATGTAAATAAACTAGAATCATGGTACATCATAATCTATCATGGCAAGGACACATATGTAATAGAGAAAGACGCATATGTAATGTTTAAAACTGTAGCAGGTACGTGATCGTCAATAGGTGTAAAATGTACTGTGGTACAAGTATATAAAATGTACTTCCGTACAAGTAAAACAAGCGATAGATGTACATACGTACAACTACAGCTGGTGCGCCTACGACAAGGTATACATAAAATGTTAACCTTGCTCGGTACGTACGTACGAGTAAGGGGGCATGATTACTTACGCTACTAACAATTTTCCCATAACCCAGATTCTAATCATGTGAGAGATACATAAAGACTGTTCTAAGCATGGTATTAACTGAAAGTACAACATGTGAAAATTTAACTTGCTACCCCAAGGATCAGCATTTAACATGGTTGGATTCGCAGTTCATTGATGTAACAGTATGTAAAGTTTGTAGAAGTACTTCCCTCTAGCAAAGCAAAGCAGCGATAAAATGCTATAGATGCCTGGTAACTTGTCACTGTAGAAATAAATACATAACTTAGTTTTTATACTAAGTTTAAACACTAAGATACTAGGTGGTGCAACCCGACTTCCTGATTGGACACCTAGCCAAATGGTGACTTTAGCATAGGAGACCAATATAGGGTGACACAATACTATAACTAACTTTCTAGGGCCTTTATACTAGTGCAGGGTGAGGTTCAATACGACTAAAACTAAAATTAACACAAAACATTAAAAGTCGTAACTATTCAATAAATAAATCAACTGTACATTGTGTTCCAACAATTTTTGGGATAGGCAAAAAGCTTCATTTTACATAAAATAAAGTACCAATTGTTAATTATAGAAATTTATTATAGTTTTTTTGGAATTTATTAACCAGTACAAGTATTTTATAAAAATCAGTTTTCATAAGTACACAGAAAGTGAGTTCTGGTTTTATATGTCAAAACAGTGGCAAAACTGTAAATTAAATATTATAAAAATTATGCTAAATTAGCTAAATTAACATAGTATCTAAATATTATTTTTTCAGAATTTTAATAGCAATTAAAGTATTTTTAGAAATTCAAAAACAGCATGGTATACAACCTAAAATTAAATAATTAATTATCTGCGTATTTTGTCCATGTACATAATTTGAACCAGAGTTCAAATACAGGACCCAAGGCCATGAATCAAGTCCAATTTGACTTGTACAGATCTTGAATGTGTGAAAACACATTTGAGCCCAAAAATTCATGCTAGGCTTGGACACCAAATGGTTGCAGTACTTAAAATACACAAAAATACAAAGAGATAAAAGTACATAATAAATACTAATATTTTAACAATGTAAAATTATACATAGTAGTCATATAAATATGACAAGTATATTTACATATATTAAAGTATAATATATGTACAATATTACGTAAATTATAGAGGCTAAATAGTTATGTATACATACATATATAACATTCATACATATATATATATATATATATATATATATATATATATATATATATATATATATATATATATATTTTATATATATATATATATATATATATATATATATATATATATATATATATATATATAAGGAAAATATATATAACATATACATATAGGTATATACATAATATATATATATATATATATATATATATATATATATATATATATATATATATATATATATATATATATATATATATAACAGTAAATATAAATATATAATAACAGTAACTATAATATATATAATAGTATATATATCTATAAATATATATATATATATATAAATATATATATATAATTAAAACAAAAGAAAAAAAAGAAATGGTTTAAATTCGCTCGAACTCGGGTCACTGAGCAGGGCGGGGGGTTTAAATTCGCGCGCGCTGACCAGTAGGCCAACTCGGGCTCGCTGTTAGGAAATGGTTTAACTTAATTATATTTTGGTTTTAAGTTAACGGGTTGTAACCCGATAACATTTCTTCGTGTCCTGGCAGTTAAGGACACAAAGTACAGTCGAGTCCAAGTGTCCGGGTCATTTACGACACGAGTTTGCCGTGTCCACATTTACCACTAGAGTCGTCGTGTGTTGGCGAGTCCCATAAGTGAAAACGAGACACAATAGGACCGAGAGGCCAGAAGACACGTACGTGTCCAAGTCGAGCGGGATATTGGGGCAGCGACTGGGCGGAGGATACGTCGTGGCGGTGGCACTTTGGTGGCGCTGGGCTCAGCTTGGTCGGGCGAACACGTCGACGGTGGTTGATGACGACGGCGACTACTGTGGAGTTGGCGGTGGGGTGTCGTCGGAACTAGGGTTCAGACGAGTTTAAATGGGGAAGACGGGGGCGGTGGTAGGCTGAGATGGGTTGTGGTGGTGGTGGTTGGTCGAGGGAAGTGAAGGGGTTCTTTTATAGGGGACTTAGGTCGGTCGGGGTTGGCTAGGTCGGCCGAGAAATGCGGGGGAGAGTCGGTCGTCGGTCGGGCGCAGCTGGACGGGTCGTCGGGGGTGGGTGAAAAAGAATTTTGCAATAAGGTCCCTAGAATCTAGGATTTTACAATTAGGTCCCTTGCCTAGATAAATGCAATAATAAATTTGCATAACAGAATTAAAACAATTCACAATTTGCAAACAGCTATAATAACAAATTAACAAATTGCATAATGATATTAAAACAAATTTAAATATTACTAAGTGATATTAAAATATTTCAAATAATTATAAAGTGATATATTTTGATTTAAAAACTATTTAAAAATCATTTTAAAATTCTAGAAAAATTCCTAAAATCATAATAAATTATTTTAAGGCTAAATAGGTCATTTGCAACTAATTAACACTAATCAAATTAATTTTGAAAAACAGGGGCTAACACATTAGCAGGAGAGAGAATTTCCATAGCTGAGCAGTTGGAACTATTAGCTGTTTATGGATTGGGCGGGCTGGTGGTGGTGTAAATTTAGGCTTGTTTCGAAAGATGCGAGAAGAGTAAGAGAAAACGGTAGAAATGGTAGAGAGGGAGGAGAGATGGCTCTGGAGAGTTGATATTAACTCGAACTCTCCAGGACATCCGAATCTCTATTATAAATACATCGACATCATCTCCATGATCTCTGTATCGGAAATAAAGATTAACAAAGTAACTCGAGTTCATACATAGCTCTACAATATCAATTCATTTTATCGACGAAGCGATGTCCCTAGTTCCATTCAGGTTCGGTTCGAGGATCTTCGATCCCCTGTCGTTGGACTTGTGGGACCCCTTCGAGAGCTTCTTTCATCCATCAGTAGCACTCTTTGTTCTTCGTTCGAGCGAGATGACTGCAGCCTTCGCCAACCCCTGCGTCGACTGGAAGAAGATCCCCAAGGCCCACGTCTTCAAGGCGAACCTCCAGGGGAATTTTTATTGTGACATTTTGTCATATTAACCATCTTTCTAATATTTACAGTATTTTTAATATCATTTTCCAATTTATATTCGAATTTTTACGTTAATTTTAATTTCATTTATCGAAAATTTAAGCAAATATCATAATTTTGACTTTTAATGAATATCATGAACCCACTATCCTATTCAAAAAAATATTAAAGTACTGTCAATCTAATCTCAATATCATTTATTTATTTAATATTAAAGCATGTTCAAGAAAATCTGAATATCATTTAATCAGGCTTCCACTGTATGGCTACACAAAATAGGGTGACCAAAACAAAATTTTTGCGAGTGTTTGAATATAATTAACCTACTCTCCAAGAGAAATTTTTTTATATTACATACTTTGCTTCAGCAATAACAAGGGATGAACAGGCATGATTACATTATAGATTACACTGACATCGAATTCATACTGATGGCATCGATCCACTGATTATTTACAAAAAGCAACACACATTCCAATCAAATAAAGTTTTAGTGAGAAATGCACTCGAAATGAAGGCCAACTGTAAATCCTAGGAATGCACCCAGGATTTATCAAATCTGTGAAGGCCATCTGTAAATCAAAGAAATACACAAAAAAAATCAAAAACATCTGTGAATGCCAACTGCAAATCAAATGAATGCACACAACTTAGCTAAATTGATGTTTAGATGATTCATACAAACAAATATAAATGCTTCAACCAAACAAATCATAATCAAATTAAGTAAACTTTATTCCACCACGTTATAATAATCTGCACAATCCACGTTAGTAGTTCAATATAGAACCTGCATAATTTACATTACAATAATCCAAACAAAGATCAGACCAACCCTAAATTCAAGACCATGTTACAATTTTTCAAACAGAGTACAAACCATGCACCCTAACGGTGCTTAGTACAACTGAAAGTTTTAGTTTACAATTTTTCAAACACAAAATTAAGTTTTACCGCCAAGACCAACAAATATTCAGAACCATATTACAATTCAAATATTACCGTCCAAATTGAAATAAAAGTTTCAAAACTCAGAAGATTAATCTTCATCTCCATCTATATCTCTATCTTCTTCTTCTTTTTCTTCTTCCTCAAAATCTCCTTTACCTACACCTTGAGGGACAGAATAAGAAATTATAGTTAGTATGGACTCACTGTATATGTAGAAATGACATCCAGAAACATAAATTAAAGTAGATAATATTAATAGTCATTATTGAATCATCTAATTAGTACATTAACTGTAGTTGTGAAATTTCTAAAATATGATACAAATATTGATTCATACCTTGTTACAATGAACTGAAGATCGTCTTGGACGTAACTCCTCAAAGAGTCCAAATAATATGCTTTCATTAGTGACAGGTCAATGACAACCAAAACCCAATGAAAACTGTAACACCATATACACCCAGATATATACAGGTTATCGAGTTAGTGAGAAATTGTAGAAGAAAAATAAGTAAGAAAATGTATTACCTAGGGTTGTATGGCAAGAAAACAAGTCGACTTCCTTTTCGATATATCAAATTGTTACAAATATGTCGTGCCCTTGCATCCCGCTTTCCAAGAATGTCTTTCAAACCAGACGAGGAGACTATTCTCGGATTAATGAAGCAAACATCATCGACACGGTTTACCTCCTTTAAATGAATGTACAACAACCTATATATGTAGTTTGCAGATTATTTAGATCAACTTATTAATGTAATAACAAAAATTTGAAAAGCAAAGTATTCAATTACCTTATGTACATTTGGATGCAACTAGATGATAGGGCACGCATTTTAATAAAATTTTTGAAATCCTCCTAGAACAGAATTGCAACGGTTGCGATATTAAATAATTTGCCAGAAAGTGGTACCGAAATTATAGTTTTTTCAACGATCAAGCATTGTACCAGTTTAGCAAAGCAGTCCATTCCAGGAGGATTTTTGAATGACCTTAGAATTCTAGTGGAAGCCCTTGTTGGAGTTTTAACTTTAGTAGGCGTGTTCCTTTGCTCATTGGGAGCTTTCTTGTCCACCTTGGATGCCTAAAATACAATACATTTTCAGAGTAAAAATGTAGAAGACTTAAATAATATGATATTTATACAAGAGACTTCTAAATAAATATTGAATATCTCTCTAATTAGAGTACCATGAAGAACTAAATCGGTTGGCCAAAGTATGTGATATCCAATAGCATCCTTAATCTTAGTTACAGAGATATCTTCAGGTGGAATAGGAAGCAACGCATCCTCGTACAATACCAATTCGATGGACACAATAACATTGGGGGGCTTGTATTCCATAATGGTTCCTTTGGCAACAATATTATCGATGGAACCCACAGCCAATTGGCAAGCTTCTACTTTTAAAAAGAAAGCATATAGAAAATTGCATGTCCCTTTATTACTTCCATTTACTAAGATTTCAAGAATAAAGAAACTGGCATGTAGTACCTTTGTTTTACTCTTCGAGCTAGGTTTTGTTGCATCTACATCCATATCTTGATCAGTTTGTAGAGGAGATTTTTCACTTATAACCTTATCAGAAAAGTAGATACTGGTATCAGAAAAGTAGATACTGATTCAAGTAGGTACAGAAAAGTCCAACTTTCCAGAAAAGTTCAAGTAAAAAAAATACAATTAGATAGTGTGCTCAAGTAGATAGTGTTCAGAAAAGTTCAAGTAGACAGAGAAGTCCAACTTTCTAGAAATAAACAAATAGAAAGATTGAAGTCATAGTTCACGGTATCGGCCGATACCGATCCGATACTGTCGATACCGATACGGTTTGGTATGTCCTGATACGATACCGACAGATAGATACTAAACGATACCGTCGATCCCGATACCCATAGGAATGGTCCGATATTGATTCCGATACTGATACTTTGAACCTTGGCGAAGTAGATAGTGTGTGTCTACTTTACAATAAAATTGAAAGAGGGGATGAAATAAACCTGGTTCATCATCCTTGTCCTCTGCGAACCATCGGAGGCATAACTCGGTGCATTAACGGTAGGGACTGGAGGAATTGGAAAGTTGGAACCGGTATCGGATAATGGCGTAGCACAGAGACCTTGTGAAAGTAAGCTGTTTATCATCTTATTTTTTTCTCTCAATCTCATCAAGCAACTTCTTTTTCTCCTCCTCCCAGGCAGTCGGAATTTTAGGAGTGTTGAAAAAAGATCTTGGGGTGACATATTTCCCTACTGCCGTAACAAGACCACCGTGCTCGGGCCTCTCCCTTGCATATCCAAAAGCATATATGTTTTAAGGAATCAACAACTCTTCAGAACTTATTTTCTTTTTCACTTCATCCTATAAAAAGAATGAATTTATGTTAGCATCTTAATATGAAGTTGTGCATGAAGAATGAAAATGAAATACAGTTAAGACTTGCTTACAATTTTATCCACCATTGCTTGTGTGACTGGATCATAAACTATCGATAGATCATCACCTTCATTAGAATCTTCATTATCAACCCCTACTATTCTTTTTGTTGAACTTGTGCCTACATCCTGTCACGACCCGTACCCACTGTGAGGATACGAGAACGTAACAACGCCCAGCCTATGTTGCAGTGTCGGTGGTAGAACGTTGTCCTAGGTCACAATATCTAACAATATAAAGCTAAGCATTTTATACTCCCCGAATGGGGGTGACATAGCAGAAAATAAACTCAATCACAACTAAGGAAGAAGAAGCACGATATGATATAGAACTCAAGGAAAATACAGATCATGATCAAATAGTCTAAGATAACATCTCAGCAGATATCCAGAGTACAGGGTCTCAGCTACTGAATATGAAAGAATATATATACAACCCAAATCTCAAAGATAGAAATAAAGTCTAACTACTAGTCTCAAGACAACATAAGTAAGATAAAGCCTAACTAAGCTAGTCTAGGCAGTAGGGTAAAGTCGTCAGCTAGAGCTGTCCTGCAGAAGGTATCCACACAGGTCTTCTCCTCGTCCTCTGTAATATTTTTAGCAGGTCCAGTCAGGACAGGAGCGAGCACAATACATCTCAACAGTTCATAGCAGGTTAGAAAATATAATCATGCAGTAAAGTAAGATATAGATACTGAAGGAAATGCAGTATCTAAACAGAAAGAGAGAGAGAGAGAGCTGTAATAGAAATATCTACCATAAATAGAGACTAACAGTGGCTAGTGAGTCAGAGTATAATATAGACATGTAAATGGCATAGGATGATTCTGATGCTGCACTATGGAAAGATTCTGATGCTACACTACTTGGATATTATTCACATGTCTACTTCTACTCCCCCGTACCCCCAATCAATACACAAGGATCCAACCATGTTATGTTATGATTCTATATAACGGCCCCCGAAGGGTGGTACATAGTAGTCCCATAAATGGGGATTCTGGGAAACCCAATAAATGGGATAAGGATTCAAGGAAAACTCTGTGATCATAAGAGTATATGTCACAAGTGATCAAAGAACCAATGAAGCATAGTAATACGCCATATAAGTAAAATGTACAGAACATGTAGTACCCGATGCTTCCTGAAGGGATAACATCTCAAGAAGGAATCCATATAGTACTAATCAGTGAGACCAACGTGACAGTATCAAGTAAAGTAATTTAATGCAGGAAAATAATTTTAAGCAGGATATGAAATGATCAGAGAATGTACTCGCCTGTATCTGAGTGTCCGGATGAAATGTACTGTTCGAGGAGAGGTGTCTGGCTCCTAATCAGAACAGCACAAGTCACAACAAGTCTAAAATGATAAAAAGATGCAATTCAATGCATTCTAAATGAATCTAGGTCAATCTAGGCCAAAGTCAACTTTTGGTCAACCTTGGTCAACTAAGAAGTCAAACCTAGGTCAACTATGGTCAAACTAGGTCCAACAAGTCTAAACTAGGTTAAACAAGTCTAAATAGTCTATTCTAGGCCTAACTAGTCCATACTAGTCTAAACAAGGCTAAACTAGCTTATGCTAGCATACCAAGTCCTTACAACCTATACTAGCTAGTACACACCACAACTCAAACCAAGTCACCACAAGTCATTATACACATAGGGTAGCCATATACATATATATATGGATACATACACATTACCTAATATACATATACATATATATACATTACATATATATATAAATCACATATAATATATACATACATGTCAATCTATGCTATAGGGAGCTAATATATATATAGGCATGTATTAACTTATATATAAAAAATATATATATATATATATATATATATATATATATATATATATATATATATTTAACTTATATATATATATATATATATATATATATATATATATATATATATATATATATATACCTACATCACTATAAGACTCTATAGATACTAATATGCATTTACATAACTATAGGCCTATACAATACACATACACATATTATACATATATAGGTATAGAGGAAATAGAAAGAAGAGTGAGGGAGAGGTGCCAAGTGTGAGAGAAGAGAGTGATGTGTTGTGTTAGAGTGTCAAAAGGGTAGACAGGAATTAGAAGTGTGTGTGACTGTGTGTGTGTTTATGAGAGGAAAATGTGTGTTTCCTGGGTGTAGTGTTCCAGGAATAGGGTGTCAACTATTAGAAAGTTGTATGTGAGTGTTAAAGTGTGTGTGGTGTATACAAGTGAGTGTCAAACATGTTATAGCTAGTGTATGTGTGAAGAGTGAGTGAGAGGGGACTTAGCTAGGTGTGTGTGTGTGTGTCCAGAGTGTGTAAACTGTGATGGAAAATGTGAGGAAACAGTTAAGAGTTTGTGTGCAAGTGCTTGTGTGTGTGTGTGAAAGAAGTGTGTATAGAGAGAGTCTTTGAGCAGTCCAATTCTGGACAGAAAAGGAAAGGAAAGAAATCAATTCATGTATACCAACAGTACCCAGTTCAGTCCAATACTTAAAGACCCCAATTCACACCCAATTTTCCATGAAATACACCCAAATTCAACCCATAGGTAGAAAACATGTAGAAAAACCAATTCAGAGACTTAACCCAATAATCAACATCAAACAAATGGCTAATTAAGCAATTCAAATTCATTTTTTCAAAATCTAGAAAACATAGGAAATACATATGTATCAGGTTTTTAGGGAATAGGGAATTAATGGTATAAATCGTTTCAAAAATATAGATTTAATGGTTGGTAATTAAAATATAATATTTAAGTGTGTCCCAGTGTCCAACACGTGTCCACCATTATGACATAATCGTGTCCAAACACAAAACAAACACCTACATTGCACACTGACACAGAAATCCAGTGCAGCCTCGTGCACGAGTGCACGCATGTCGTGCACCCGACACAGGACACTTCGTATCTCGTGCACCCACCCACGTGTTCGCCAGGTGTCAGGCTTACTTCGTGTCACCCTGCACCGCCGTGTCGTGTCGCATAGACGTGTCCACCACAGCGTATCTGAACCCGACTAAATCAGTCAGTGAAATCCCAGTGCACGAGTTCGTGCTCGCTCGATACGATACGGGGACACGTGAGACTTGACACACATGGTGTCAGTCATTGCCCCATAGTTTGTGTCGAATCTCGTGTCCAGTGGTCGCGTGTCGTGTCCGGTACAGCCCCCGAACAGCAGGGCAGTGTGTGCAGTGTGTCAACCCGCGTGTTCGTGTCCCTATCCCGACACGACACGACACTAAAACCTACTCAGTCCCATAGAATTTCATAAGCAACACCTAGGACAACAAAACCATTCAAATAGATTCCTGAAATTTGGTCGAAATGTCCTTTGGGATATTTCAGCAAACACTTAGACCTAGGTCGGATACGTGTCCGATACGGACACGAAATGGGTCCAAAATGACACAAAAATTTAGGGTTAGCTAGGGGACACCTAGATCTAGGTCTCCATGCAAAGAAATTCAGAATTTAATGAATTTTAGATAGATTTACCTATAGGTGATCAAATACAAGAAAAGCGTCAAATGGGGTGGTTCCTCTTGCTAGCAAACTTCTCCAAATTGACATGAATCTGAGAAAATCATGTACCAACAGCAAGAAAACTATATTTAGAACCTATTGAAATTTGTTTGAGGGAAAAGGAGCTAAAATGGAATTTTTATGGATTTGTCAAGATGGAAATTCACCTCCTTCCAAAACTTGTTCTTCCTAAAGAGGCTAGCCCTAATTTCTAGGAGACTACTTATAGGGTAGGAATCCCAAGAATGGGTCAAGTGGCCGGCCAAGTATGGGTTTTGGTTAGGGTTGCTAGTGGGTTGGGCTTAGTCATAAATCAATGTTTCAAAAATCACAAGTCATGACTTGTGATCAAAAGCTTTCTATTCTAATCTCTATATTCCTAATTGATTCTAATAACTAGAATAGGGTTAACTTAATTTAACCTAGGGTCTTATAATCTAGCCAAGTCCAACTCAACTAGGGTTAGCTTACCAAGTCAAAGCTAGTCAAAGTCAACCTAGTCAACCTTCATTCAAATAATTCTAAAATAAATCCTAAAAATTCCCATAAATTCAAATAAATTCTAATAAATTCAAATAACCCCAAAAATGACAAAAATACCCTCATCTGGAAAACTGGATGTTACAATCCTACCCACCTTATAAAAATTTCGTCCTCGAAATTAAAATGTTCCTACTCCTTCTAGGTCAAACCCCCACAATCAAAGTCTCAGAACTTAAATAAACATACGATTAAAAAGGACGGTATACAGGGTCATGGCATACGGTGGTAGTGAAGTCTCATCTAGGTATACTAGTCATGCTAACCAAAATGGTCATAGGGTATCAAAACACACAAGTCATCTAGGGTGCTAAACTAGAAAAGATACAGAAATAACAATCATCAAGACTGTAAGGCAGTCTACCCTCCTATATGAAAACTGGTACTTATCAAAAAAAATAAAATATAATAAAGATAACTACTAATTATCTATTAAGGGATACTATTCAAGAAAATTAAAATCAAAAGTTAAAGGATGAAAGTCAATTGAATGGAATCCAATCACAATATGCATATATAGAGAGTGTGTTAGAGAGGGAAAAGCTAGCATTATATAAATGTTATGTGGTTCGTGTGTGTATGGGTGTATGTGGACATGTTCATATGGTTAGATAGTAGACATGTGTATAGGAGGATTTGGGTTTCAAGACAATAGCTATCAAGTCACACTACTCATGGCATATTGGTTAAACAATCTACAATACACAACCCATTTGCTCATGACATGCATGGCTAACCATATATATATGTAGAGATTTAGTTATGTATCTATATATATTATAACATGTATGCATAAACTCTATATATATCTATACAGGTATATGAACATAACATAGAGAGCAAAGGTTAGGTTTACATGGCAGTGTATACTAAGTTAGGGTGGGTGTGTCCTTGTACAGGGTATAGCTTAGTATTGAAAGGTTAAATCCAGTTTTAGTTCAGCATTTACATATAAAATCTAAAAATAAGCTAACATTTAAACCAGGATAATATTAACATAATACAGTTTCAAATTTTTAGGGATTTGAAATATCACAACTAACTCAATGCTCCTAACACATCCTAACATGATGGAGATGAACCCTAACATACTATCCATACATTTATCTATGCACACAGTTCAATATTACATATTAAATTTGAAATCGAACTAAACATTTAAAATCAATGTAAAAATGTAATCATGTATTCAGTTTTAGGATTTTGGAGAAATTTGATCATCAAACCAACCCAATGTTTATCACAACCTAACATGTAAGAATATGAAACCTAACATTATATTCCTACATACAACAATGTATATAACTTAAAATATTACATTTAACAAAATAGCAATTTTGAACTAACATTTAAAATCCAGTATTAAGGGTTAATATGCACACAGTCTTAGATTTGACAAATTCAAACACAAAACTCAACCAAATTTTTTTCTTGAATTGAAACCCTATGTATAACATACATGTGCAGTGATGTAAACATAACTAATAACATGAAATTTATATTTAATTTACGAATTTAAACAGGAAAAAGCAGAGAACCAGTCTCTGATACTGTACTGTATCAGAATATTGGGGTTTTGAGAATTTAAACATCAACAACATTTTAATATGTATCTAGATAGGTTGGTAATCAAAGTGTAGCATGCATACGTATCAGGCAAGGGTCTGTATACTACCTGTAAAGGTTGATCAAACATGACTGAACTCAACACAAAGAGAACTTAACTAAAATAGAAAACTGAACCAAATATAGGCTAAACAACATGTCAATAATCCTATACAACAATGACCTATAGATACTAACCAAAGCCATATCCCATATGCCAATACCCTCTGCAATCTATCTATTTATATAGACCTCTCAGTCTTAGGTGCAGCTACAACTATACTCAAGGACAGGCTCTAGTCATGGGTGCCTCTCTGGGAAGGATAAG
The DNA here is from genome assembly GCA_029216955.1 of Iris pallida. Classification (NCBI taxonomy): domain Eukaryota; kingdom Viridiplantae; phylum Streptophyta; class Magnoliopsida; order Asparagales; family Iridaceae; genus Iris; species Iris pallida. Next base: position 126,881 of record JANAVB010038045.1, read on the forward strand.
GGAAAAATAATAACAATCATGAAGGCTGTAAGGCATACTAACATCCTATATATAAACTGGTTGGTATTATAAATAACAGGGAAATCATCTACAATAGGTTAATATTCTAATACCAATGCTAACTATCATCTCTAGGGTACAGACACTCTACAAGTCGTCATATTATTTCACTATGAAGATCTACCTATGAACAAGCTCTACAAATTAAATATCCCTACTCCTAAGTTATTTACAACAACAGAAGGGTATGATGTTTAAAACCTTCTCAAGATACAACCTGTTAATCATATGCGTCTGTCCAAAATCATGTTGTCCAGAGTCTTCATCATGCTAGTGAGCAAGGCTACGATAATCACAGAGTCCTTGACTAAGGTACGTACCCTTAGGTTCATGGTATTTAAAATTTCTGCATTGCCGCATGCGACGACAAAAACCTTAAATTCCCATACCCGAAAAATACATCCAAAATCTGACTACATGTCCTCACTATGCCAACTAACACGACCATCGAAGATTCTAGATTCCATAACTAAGGTGACCTAGTCCATATGATTTTCTCAGAAAGAAAAAAAGAAACAAACATAACAAAAGAGTAACATAACAAAATTAATCAATCAACAAGGAACAGATGGAATCGGATTTCAAGGTTGTTATAAAAGATAATTTTGGGAATGAAATTGAGAAGAACAGAACTTGTAGTAAGATCTCCAATGGTCTGTGCATCCTCGACTGTCCTGACGATAGTTCGCCCCTGCTGGTTTCTCCTGGTCTGTTGCTGATGCTGCATGAACGGCTGCTGCTGAGAGAAATCGGGAATGACGGGAAAAGGTCTCTGTACAGACGGAGGTGCACCTCCAATGTAGTAGAAACGCCAACCTAAGTCGGCAAAATAGAAGCTGCGGTCTCGAGGCCCTGATGAACAGGACGAGAGGTGGCCAGCCTCTCGATAGTATTCCCCGAACCAGAGCGATGAGATCATGTCTCCATAACCATCATAAAGACAGATCAAAACAAGAAGCAATTACTGGGAATGAAGCGAAAATTCAAAGGAGGACAGTTTATATTCAAGGGAAGACAATAAATAGCAAATTTAGATAAAATGAATCTGATTAAGAGTTTTTCTAGTGTGATTGAGTACCCTCAAAAATATCCTAATCCTACTGCAGGCTGTAGTGATACTCTAGTTCGAATACCACTACATAAACTCGACCTGCATGGGCCACCACTAAAAACGTGTCACGACCCGCACCCTCTGTGAGGGTACGAGAACGTAACAACGCCCAGCCTACGCTGCAGTGTCGGCTGTACAACGCTGTCCTAGGTCACAACATCTAACAATATAAAGCTAAGCAGTTTATACTCCCCGAATGGGGGTGACATAGCAGAAAATAAACTCAATCACAACTAAGAAAGAAGAAGCACGATATGATATAGAACTCAAGGAAAATACAGATAATCAAATAGTCTAAGATAACATCTCAGCAGATATCCAGAGTACAGGGTCTCAGCTACCGAATATGAAAGAATATATATACAACCCAAATCTCAAAGACAGAAATAAAGTCTAACTACTAGTCTCAAGACAACATAAGTAAGATAAAGCCTAACTAAGCTAGTCTAGGCAGTAGGGTAAAGTCGTCAGCTAGAGCTGTCCTGTAGAAGGTATCCACACAGGTCTCCTCCTCGTCCTCTGTAATATTTTTAGCAGGTCCAGTCAGGACAGGAGCGAGCACAATATATCTCAACAGTTCATAGCAGGTTAGAAAATATAATCATGCAGTAAAGTAAGATATAGATACTGAAGAAAATGCAGTATGTAAACAGAGAGAGAGAGCTGTAATAGAAATATCTACTATAAATAGAGACTAACAGTGGCTAGTGAGTCAGAGTACAATATAGACATGTAAATGGCATAGGATGATTCTGATGCTACACTATAGAAAGATTCTGATGCTACACTACTTGGATATTATTCACATGTCTACTTCTACTCCCCCGTACCCCCAATCAATACACAAGGATCCAACCAGGTTATGTTATGATTCTATGTAACGGCCCCCGAAGGGTGGTACATAGTAGTCCCATAAATAGGGATTCTGGGAAACCCAATAAATGGGATAAGGATTCAAGGAAAACTCTGTGATCATAAGAGTATATGTCACAAGTGATCAAAGAACCAATGAAGCATAGTGATACGCACAGAACATGTAGTACCCGATGCTCCCTGAAGGGATAACATCTCAAGAAGGGATCTATATAGTACTAATCCGTGTGACCAACGTGACAGTATCAAGTAAAGTAATGTAATACAGGAAAATAATTCTAAGCAGGATATAAAATGATCAGAGAATGTACTCGCCTGTATCTGAGTGTCTGGATAAAATGTACTGTCCGAGGAGAGGTGTCTGGCTCCTAATCAGAATGGCACAAGTCACAACAAGTCTAAAATGATAAAAAGATGCAATTCAATGCATTCTAAATGAATCTAGGTCAATGTAGGCAAAAGTCAACTCTTGGTCAACCTTGGTCAAACCAAGAAGTCAAACCTAGGTCAACTATGGTCAAACTAGATCCAACAAGTCTAAACTAGGTCAAACAAGTCTAAATAGTCCAATCTAGGCCTAACTAGTCCATACTAGTCGAAACAAGGCTAAACTAGCTTATGCTAGCATACCAAGTCCTTACAACCTATACTAGCTAGTACACACCACAACTCAAACCAAGTCACCACAAGTCATTATACACATAGGGTAGCCATATACATATATATATGGATACATACACATTACCTAATATACATATACACATATATACATTACATATATATAGAACTCACATATAATATATACATACATGTCAATCTATGCTATAGAGAGATAATATATATATATAGGCATGTATTAACTTATATATATATATATATATATATATATATATATATATATATATATATATATATATATATATATATATATATTTTATATTTATATATATATATATATATATATATATATATATATATATATATATACCTACATCACTATATGACTCTATAGATACTAATATGCATTTACATACCTATAGGCCTATACAATACACATACACATACACATATTATACATATATATATAGGTATAGAGGAAATAGAAAGAAGAGTGAGGAAGAGGTGCCAAGTGTGAGAGAAGAGAGTGATGTGTTGTGTTAGAGTGTCAAAAGGGTAGACAGGAATTAGAAGTGTGTGTGACTGTGTGTGTGTTCATGAGAGGAAAATGTGTGTTTCCTGTGTGTAGTGTTCCAGGAATAGGGTGTCAACTATTAGATAGTTGTATGTGAGTGTCAAAGTGTGTGTGGTGTATACAAGTGAGTGTCAAACATGTTATAGCTAGTGTATGTGTGAAGAGTGAGTGAGAGGGGACTTAGCTAGGGGTATGTGTGTGTCCAGAGTGTGTAAACTGTGTGGGAAAATGTGAGGAAACAGTTAAGAGTGTGTGTGCAAGTGCTTGTGTGTGTGTGAAAGAAGTGTGTATAGAGAGAGTCTGTGAGCAGTCCAATTCTGGACAGAAAAGGAAAGGAAAGAAAGCAATTCATGTATACCAACAGTACCCAGTTCAGTCCACTACTTAAAGACCCCAATTTACACCCAATATTCCATGAAATACACCCAAATTCAACCCATAGGTAGAAAACATGTAGAAAAACCAATTCAGTGACTTAACCCAATAATCAACATCAAACAAATGGCTAATTAACCAATTCAAATTCATTTTTTCAAAATCTGGAAAACACAGGAAATACATATGTATCAGGTTTTTAGGGAATAGGGAATTAATGGTTTAAATCGTTTCAAAAATGTAGATTTTATGGTTGGTAATTAAAATATAAAATATAAGTATGTCCCAGTGTCCAACACGTGTCCACCATTATGACACAATCGTGTCCAAACACAAAACAAACACCTATAGTGCACACTGACACAGAAATCCAGTGCAGCCTCGTGCACGAGTGTACGCGTGTCGTACACCCGACACAGGACACTTTGTGTCTCGTGTACCCACCCACGTGTTCACTAGGTGTCAGGCTTACTTCGTGTCACCCTGCACCGCCGTGTCATGTCGCTTAGACGTGTCCACCACAGCGTATCCGAACCCGACTATACTACTAAATCTGTCAGTAAAATACCAGTGCATGAGTTCGTGCTCGCTCGACATGACACGGGGACACGTGAGACTTGACACACGTGGTGTCAGTCATTGCCCCATAGTGTGTGTCAAATCTCGTGTCCAGTGGTCGCGTGTCGTATCCCGTACAGCCCCCGAACAGCAGGTCAGTGTGTGCAGTGTGTCAACCCGCGTGTTCGTGTCCCTATCCCGATACGACACGACACTAAAACCTACTCAGTCCCATAGAATTTCATAAGCAACACCTAGGATAACAAAACCATTCAAATAGATTCCTAAAATTTGGTCGAAATGTCCTTTGGGATATTTCATCAAACACTTAGACCTAGGTCGGATACGTGTCCGATACGGACACAAAATGGGTCAAAAATAACACGAAAATTTAGGGTTAGCTAGGGGACACCTAGATCTAGGTCTCCATGCAAAGAAATTCAGAATTTAATAAGGTTTATATAGATTTACCTATAGGTGGCCAAATACAAGAAAAGCCTCAAATGGGAGGGTTCCTCTTGCTAGCAAACTTCTCCAAATTGGTATGAATCTGAGAAAATCATGTACCAACAACAAGAAAACTATATTTAGAACCTATTGAAATTTGTTTGAGGGAAAAAGGAGCTAAAATAGAATTTCTATGGATTTGTGAAGATGGAAACTCACCTCTTTCCAAAACTTGTTCTTCCTAAAGAGGCTAGCCCTAATTTCTAGGAGACTACTTATAGGGTGGAAATCCCAAGGATGGGTCAAGTGGCCGGCCAAGTATGGGTTTGGGTTAGGGTTGCTAGTGGGTTGGGCTTAGTCATAAATCAATGTTTCAAAAATCACAAGTCATGACTTGTGATCAAAAGCTTTCTATTCTAATCTCTATATTCCTAATTGATTCTAATAACTAGAATAGGGTTAACTTAATTTAACCTAGGGTCTCATAATCTAGCCAAGTCCAACTCAACTAGGGTTAGCTTACCAAGTCAAAGCTAGTCAAAGTCAACCTAGTCAACCTTCATTCAAATAATTCTAAAATAAATCCTAAAAATTCCCATAAATTCAAATAAATTCTAATAAATTCAAATAACCCCAAAATGACAAAAATACCCTCATCTGGAAAACTGGGTGTTACACATCCCGCTTTTCCTTCTTCCGAGCTAGCTTCCAAAATAGACAGCAGTCTACTTGGTCCTCAGAATATGTACCATCTTTCTTCTGTTTTTTAGAAAAAGTCATTATATAAAACTCACAATACTGACTTAAAATTCAAATTGAGATATATAAAACTCAAATACTGACTTCAAATTCAAAATGAGATCACTTATAATTTCTTCTCTTAAACAGGCATAGCCTTTTCGGCTTAGCCTATTGTTATATACATGCTTCATTCTCCGGCTTTGTTGCACTTTGTGCCGGGACTGAAATGATGATGTAATTTGCTTACAGTAAGTAAGAATTTCTGAAGTTGCAAAGTTAAAACATAATTAACACTACTATACCTAAAAGTCGTTAGAAAGACGAGTTGCCACAAACTTGGACCATTCACTTTGATTGATAAAATCATAGTTAGGAGGGGGATTTCGAAGAACTGCAAGTTTGTCCATATTTGCAAGAACATAAGCTGTCAATGTATGCCAGAATGATTTTGATGCAACACCCATTGTTTGCATTAAATTTTTTTAGCTCTTGGATCAAGGAGAAAAGATTGTTGCATATGAAGATTACTACAGTTTAGAACCATAAGTAGTAATAAATGAACTCAAAATAATTTTTCTACATAAATAAAAGTTACCTCCACTGAGGACCATGCATTGTCTTTAATATTTTGAGGGACTTTTTGCCAATCGTCATAAGTAATGGGTATCATACAACGTGCAATAACCCCAATCAAGCTAACACATTCTGCACCAGCCTCCCCAATAGGCTGTCCGGCCTCATTGAATGTGACAATTTTTTTCATTCCGTCACTTCTTCGCTTGATAGTTTTCTCAATTTTTATAGGACCTCTTGTTGCTTTTTGTTTTTGTACTTCCTCCACTTGGGGAGGGTTCATCTCTATAACCTGTGACAAAGACAAGCATGTGACAAAAAGCTAACTTGATTAGGAGGATAATGCCTAAGTGGTTCTCTGATTGGCGTCACCACTTGATCATACAAAAACAAACACATAATATAATGTATGTGTTTGTGTGTCTCCCTCCAAAGATTTCAATTCATAACTGAACCTGTTTTAAACCTAGTTAAAAACCAAACGTCCATTTCCTATATATTGTGTCAGAATTCCATATATATGTCTCAGGAACAACAATTACCAGAAAAAAAAAATGATGCATACCTCTTTTGATAGACAACACTTACTAAATAATATATCACATAATATGATGCATACCTCTTTTGATGACCTCTTTTTTTAATTTTTGGAAGGTGTCATATTAGGCATGCTTGATGTCTGCAAGGTAGCCGAAAAAGGCTATAAAATAATATGCAAACATGTTTGATCAAACTATATATGTCAAAGAAATAAGTAGAGGAGATTTTACAATATATGTCTAACAAAGTAAGTGGATAGTATCAGTAAAAATAGGCCGAAGTAATCGTATGAGTTCAAAAAACAAAATTCATTAATGTCATATATGATAAAAAAACTTGTGTCCAACATTTACTTATCAACCTAATTCCTTCACAACCTACTCTTTTATATCACATATGATCATCATCCCCAGCATCAAATAATATATCAGTGTTCATCGATGGATTAGCAAAAGGATGATGTTCCATTGTATTGTCCAGGTCTTCATCATCTTCTTTGTGCATATAGTCTTTTTGACCCATGGACAAAACAACAGACCATTGAGGATCAAGTTGGTCTTTTATATAAAATACTTGCTTGGCCTGTGAAGCTAAAACAAAAGAATCTGATTTGTACCAAACTTGATTAAGGTCCACCAATGTGAAACCAAGTTCATTAACCTTAACACCCTTACTATCGACCCAGTCGCACTTAAATACTAGAATTTTGAAAGTGTGATAATCAAGCTCCCATATTTCTGTGATAACCCCGTAGAAACACATGTCCCCTATTATAGGATTCTTATATTTCGAACATGCAATCTGCATTGTCGTAGCTACAAGACTAAATCTACTATTTTGGGTAACTCGAGCGTTGTCACGACCTTTCGTGTGATAGCGACAACCATTAATAACGTAGCCAGAATACTTAAGCACATGGTGGCTAGGCCCTTGTGCTATCCACTTTACAGTTTATGAAATGTCTTCTCTTTCGTTAAATTGACCGCCAACCTACAAAGTTTTATATTTATTAAAAGAAAACTTAACATCTAAATAAGTTAGAATATAACTACAATAATATTGCTACAACTTCTACCTTCTCCTGTAACCATTGGAGAAATGTTTGATTGTGTTTGTCCTGCAACCATTTTTTATTTTTAGATTTAAGGGGATATTGTGATTGTAACCACTCCATATGCTCACTATCAAGACATTATAACAAACTTAAACACACAATTTTCTGACAATTTTTATACAATGAATAAATAGAAAATTTATGATAAAGATGCTTACTCAATATAAGGTTGAATTTCATCTGTATTCTCCAAAACATATAAATGGGCTTGTTGCCATTCTTCATGATCAACTGCAATAATGCGACCTCCAGGCAAAGGTTGGCCATCTTTAACGTTGCCCTTCCTTGCAAGTGGATTTCCTACTGCTTCAACATATGATAAATACTCGCTACAAAATTCTATTGCTTCTTCTGCAATGTAACATTCTGCAATGCATCCTTCGGGACGGTTATAATTGTGCACATAACCCTTCAAGGGTTTCATGCTCCTTTCAAATGGATACATCCATGTCAGAAAAACAGGTCCATATATCCTGACTTGGACAACAAGATGAAGAGTTAAATGGACCATAATGTCAAAGAAAGACGGTAGAAAATACTTTTCCAACATGCATAATGTGACCACAAGATCATTTTGAATATCGTATAGCTTATTCACATCCACCACTTTCTTGCAAATTGCATTGAAGAAGAAGCAAAATCAAGTAATAGCAACTCTAATCGGCTTAGGCAAAATTGAAAGGATTGCCACGGGTAGTAGTTGTTGCATTAGTGCATGACAATTATGGGATTTTAGACCATAAAGTTTTCAAATCTTGCATTGAGACAAGATTTCTGATATTAGAAGAGTAACCTTCAGGAACCTTTACGTCTACCAATATTTGACAAAATATCTTCTTTTCATCCTTCGTCAATGTATAACAAGCACGCGACAAATATGTTCGTTTCTTTTCAAAATCAGGTTTTAGTTCAGTCCTTAGACCCTCGTCCACAAGATCAAGATGAGCATTGACTCCATCCTTTGTCTTTCTAGGAATATTGAGCAATGTACCATATATGCTCTTACAAACATTTTTTTTGATGCGCATAACATCGAGTGTGTGGCGGATATGCAAGTGTTCCCAATAGTCAAGTGTAAAGAAGATTGACTTCTTCTTCATCTATATTCTTTCACCTAACTGTAATGCTTTGCACTTTGCATGTTTCTTTCCCCATGAGTTCAAAATTTCACCAACCTTGTCTAATATATCCTTTCCGCTCAATGGTGTTGGAGGATCGCCAAATTCTTGCTTACCATTGAAAACTTTCTTTTGAGTGCGATACGGATGATGTTGTGGGAGAAACCTTCTTGTACCAGTATACACATTTTTACCACTATGTTTCAGCCTAAGCGCATAAGTATCTTCCTCGCATATGGGGCAAGCATAATACCCCTTAGTAATGCAACCAGACAGATTTCCATATGCAGGAAAATCGTTGATAGTCCACAACAATACGGCCTTTAAAGTAAAGAACTCTCTTTTTGTGCATCATAAGCATCAACTCCCTCTTCCCATAAAAGATTTAAGTCCTCAACTAATGGTGCTAAATAAACATCAATATCATTGCCCGGCTGGTTTGGACCTGAAATCAATAGCGACAACATCATGAATTTTCTTTTCATGCACAACCACGACGGTAGATTATAGGTAACCAATATAACTGGCCAACAACTCTACCTACTACTAAGGAACCTATGTGGATTTATGCCATCAGCTGAAAGAGCTAATCGAAGGTTTCTAGGATCTTTCACAAAATTTGGCCACTTATGGTCAACTAGCTTCCATGATGCGGAGTCTGCAGGATGGCGAAGTTTGCCGTCAACTACTCTTTCATAAGCATGCCAAGTTAAGTCATTTGCTATCTTTGGGGATTGAAACATTCATTTAAACCGAGAAATGGGAGAAAAATACCACAATAGTTTGGTAGGAACTTTTTTACTAAAAACTTGGTGAGGATCATTAGTTGCCTTCGTCCATCTTGATGTTCCACAAGTGGGACAATCCGATAAATCACTATATTCCTTTCTATAAAGTATGCAATCATTGGGACATGCATGTATTTTCTCATATTCCAAACCCAGAGCTTTCATCATCTTCTTAGCCTCGTACATTGATAAGGTATTTCATTTTGTGTTGGAAATATATCATGAAGTGTTTTCAACAACTCTGAAAAGCTACAGTCAGACCACCCAAATCTTCATTTAATGTTATACAATCTCATCAATCCTAATAGTTTTGTATACTTTGAACAACCAGGATACAGAGGCTTTTTAGCATCTTCGAGTAGAGAAATAAATGACTTACAGTCACCAGAAATATGTTTATATACAGCATTAACCATTTTCACAGCATCTATAGCATCTTCAAAGGAGTCGTCTTCATAGCCGTGCGTTTCTTCAGCATATGTTGCAAAGCTTGATGATCCTATCTTCTCGTGTTTCTCACCATGCAAAACCCATACTATATAACTTCGATCCATACCCCTCCTAAACAAATGTTTTCTTACGACCCCTAACGTTTGAAATGTCAGGTTTCTACATTTTTTGCATGGACATCTAATAGAATTAGGATTACTTGAATGGAGTTTTGCAAACTCAAGAAACTCTTCTACTCCTTCCTCGTATTCCCTACGCATTCAATCCTTTGACATCCACGATTTGTCCATTTTGGGTTGGATTAGAATAGAAGTGCCTACACAGGTTAATATAACATGTTAGCCATGATTTAGACATGTAACTCTACTTAGCAAGATACAAATACAATATAATATTGTAATAGTCTGTATACCTGAGCTTCAACTTTAGACGACCTTAGTCCACTCTTTAAGGTCTTACCTTCATCCTTTCCTGCAACCAAAATATGGCAGAGCTATTTTTTAAGCTGCAATAGTATTTTTTTTAAGAAGGGGAATGCAATCTATACAATGCAAGACTCAGAAAAAACCATCTAAGAATGTGCAATGCAAGTTCAAAGGGTATCTAAAACTAGTAGAAGACAATTCTTGCAAGTATTTAAACCCTTCACATTGAAGAACCATTCATTCTACAAATAAAGAAACGAACAATTCTCAGGTACCTACGCCTAGAAATTAAGGAATTAAGGACCCTTCACCTATTTGTGCAACATTGAAGTAGGAAGAAACTAAGAGTTTATGCATTTCAAATAAAAAATTAAGATCCATCTAGAAATTAAGGACCAACGATAACTAAACATTGAGATACATCTAAAAATTGAAATACATCCAAAATCAGTGTATACTGATACACCTACTGATACGTACCCAAAACCCTTACACATTTATAAAACAAACACCAACTATTAGGAATATGGCAATTTCACAAAATTCTTACACAAACACCTACAGGAAGATGGCAATTTCACAAAACCCTTACACATTCATAAAACAAACACCAACTATAAGGCCCAAAAAATAAAAAAAAAACTTATGCATAGAAAAGAGGAGAAGATGGCAATTTCAGAAAGCTTACAGGAACAAAATAATCTCCATCGAATTAAATTCTACAAATAAACAATAAACCTTACAAATTTTAAAGTTCAAAAGTACTTGAAGTCCCCTAAGTGAACCCTAGCCATTCATCCAACAAAAAAACTAACAAACCCATTTAAGTTCTTACATTGAAGACATATATCATAGCATCCATAAACCTTACAAATTTCTCGAGTGTTTGTGTCGAGTCTGATATGTGTTTGTGACATTTACAATATCAATACCATCCAAAAGACCATTAGCATGCAAAAAAAAAAGAACTCAACTTGGCTAGAAATGAAATAAGCCAACTCCATTACTTGCTCAACTACAAAAACCACATTGAATGTATGAATACAGAGGACAACATCCAAAAACCCACTTCTCTATAATCAAACCCACATTGAATGTATCAACACAGAACATAGCATCCAAAAACCAATTTGTTCGCCGTTAGAAGTCCTTCAAAAAAAGGGACTCATTTTGGCCCATCATAATGAAAAAAAAACAAACAAAAGCCACCTGAACCAACAACAGATAACAAAGAGAATACAGACACATACAAAAAATGGTTGGTAGCGAGAGAAAAATTCTAAGTGAACCCTTAGTTGCAATGCACAGAGAAAAACCCTAAGTTTACGAACGAAGTTGCCACCAAAAAAATCCTAACGTGAAGAACGAACGAAGTTGGCACAAAAAACCTAGGCATAAAATTGAATTTCAGAGAGAGAAAATTAAAGGCATTATACCGCACGGTGAAGATCGAAGTTGCCGCATTGTAAAGAACGGTTGTTGAAGCCTAGTGTTTTCTCCAGCACGAAGTTGTTGAAGCCTAAGGTTTTCTCCAGAGCAGTATCGAAGTGGAGGGGTTTTCTCTAGACCGGTTAGGTTTTCTCCAGAGCGGTTTCTGAGACGGGGAGAGATGGGTTCCTGAGGGGGAGAGAGAGAGGAGAGGTTTCTGAGAAGGGGAGATGTCACGATCCGCTACCCAAATCGTTGGGCCGGGCCGAGACATGTCCAGCCTACGCTTGAGATAAAGCATAGTAAGCTATTCTAAAGACAAATAAGATAAGACCAAAGTGTGCTAACAGTTCTATATGTAATAATGAGTCAGAATATATGCAAACACAAAATCATCTCGTATATAAATATGTTCCAAGTACATGGCCAAAATGTAAAGCTGGATACAGGCCCAGTCACAAAATACATTGTCTAACAATATGACGACTCTCAAAGTCCCGAGCATCTACACAAACTAGATGAGTTTCTTCGCAGGTGCATCCTTGTAAAGTAAAGCCTGATCCTCGGCAGCAACTCCATAATAGGAATCGCATAGTAACTCCTCCTCGATAAGTATACCTACAACGTTATCCTGTCAGGACGGAAAGCAAGTACTGATTCTAACAAACTAAGTATACGAAACATGAAATGAATAGAAGTGTAAAAAACTGGAATCATGGCATATCATATTTTAATTGGTTTTTAGAAATGACAACATATGTTCGTTTAAATTTTAAAACCGTAGCATGTACGTGATCTGTCAATAGCTAAATAGGATGTACAATGGTATATATCAATTTTTTGGAATGCACATATGTGCAATAACGGCATCGGTGTATATCCATACACAAATACGGGATCAGACCTACGGCAAAGTTACATATAGAATGTTACCGTACGCGATAATACATACGGAGAAGGGGGCATGATCACGTACTCTACTAACAGTTTCCCTGTAACCCATTTTATAACATGTGGGTGATACGAGAACAGTATGAAGCATGGTGGATACTGAGAGCAATATGAAGCATATGAAACATGGTGATATACGACTTGCAGTTTAGATATTAACATGGTTTATACACAATTCTTTATATGCTGTAAATAAAGTTTGTAGAGGTACTTGCCTTTAGCAAAGCAAGGTAGTAATAGAAATGCTATAGATGTCTGGTGACTTCTCACTGTAGAAATAATACATAAACTTTGTTTTCATACTAAGTTAAACACTAAGACACTAGTTGTGCGACACGACTTTCTGACTGGACACCTAGCCAAATGATGACTTTAG
>JANAVB010038045.1:142500-232114 GCA_029216955.1 Iris pallida
AAAACAATTAAATTTATTGCGAAACTTATTTAAAATAATTTAATAAATTGTAATTTGATATTTTTAGCTTTAAAAATCATTTTAAAAATCCTAGAATTTTTTTAATAATTATAATAACTCATTTTAAAGATAAAAATGCTATTTAAAATTATAAAAATAATATTTTAAAATCTAGGAGCTTACAAATCTTCCCTCTATGAAAAATTTTGTCCTCAAAATTCACAAGGACATAAGACTCTACAAACATTTAATATAGCAAACAATGCAAACAAATGACTAAGGCCACTATTAAGACTAACCTCTAAGGTATCAAGCGGGAACGGGTGGTTCCCTCGCGGCTGTTGGGTCGAACAAGTAAGGCTATCTCTCCATCATGTCCGACTCCCTCTCCCAAGTAGATTCCCCCGGAGAGTGACGGCTCCAAGATACTCGTACCAAGGGTATGACTTTGTTCTTCAACCTCTTCTCCCTCATGTCTAATATCTCCACTGGCTGCTCAGTAACTGCAAGGCTCGGTCCGATCTCCAACTCTGAATGATCTAGCACATGGCTGGGGTCTGGAACGTATCTCCTCAGCTGAGACACATGAAAGACATCGTGAACTCCTGCTAGGTTGGGTGGAAGTGCAACCCTGTAAGCTACCTCTCCGATCCTCCCAAGTATCTCGAACGACCAAATGTATCTGGGGCTCAACTTGCCGCCTCGTCCAAACCGGATCGTCCCTCTAGTAGGTGATATCTTCACCAACACCATATCTCCGTCGGCAAACTCTATCGGTATGCGACTAGCATCAGCCCAGTGTTTCTGTCTGTCCTGGGCGACTCTGAGCCTGTCTCTGATCATCCCGACCTTCTCTGCTGCATCCGTGATCATCTATGGCCCAAGCATAACTCTATCCCCAACATCATCCCAAAAGAGCGATGTACGACATTGTCGTCCATATAGTGCCTCGAAAGGAGACATACCAATGCTGGCTTGGTAGCTGTTGTTGTATGAAAACTCTACCAAGTGCAGATGGCGCTCCCATGATCCACCAAAGTCCAACATTCAAGTCCTCAGCATGTCCTCTAGCGTCTGTATCATCCTCTCGGACTGTCCATCTTTCTGTGGGTGGTACGCTGTACTGAACTTGAGCCGACTGCCCAACTCCTCCTACAAGCTCCTCTAGTAATAGGATGTGAACCTGTTATCCCAGTCCGATACGATGCTCACTGGTACCCCGTACAAGCGAACTATCTGCTGCATGTAAGCTCCGCCAACTTCTCGGTGGAGAGCCCTACCTTGAAGGGTATGAAGTGCGCACACTTCGTCAGCCTATCAACGATGACCCAAATGGCATCCTTCCCTCCTTGGGAACGAGGAAGCCCTGAGACGAAGTCTATCGTAATGTGTTCCCACTTCCACTCGGGAATGGGTAACGGCTGCAATAGACCAGCTGGCCTCTGACGCTCCGTCTTGACCTGCTGGCAAACTAGGCATCTCGAAATGAAACGTTATACATCCCTCTTCATCCCGTGCCACCAAAGATGTTTTCGCAAGTCACGGTACATCTTGTTGGCACCAGGGCAAATAGAATATCGCGATCGATGTGCCTCCTGTAAGACTGCCTCTATCAGCTCTCCATTCGGCACGCACAACCGGCTGCCATGCCTCAATGATCCATCCTCTACTACGGTGAAGTCATCTAGCAATCCAGCTAAAGCCTGGGCCCTGAGTCTGCGGAGGCTCTTATCTGTAGACTGTGCCTCCTTGATCTGCTCCATCAAACCTGACTGAATGTCTAGCGCCATCATCTGTATCACTGATCCTGGCCGAACTATCTCTATACCGAACTTCTCCAGATCTTTCCGTAAATGTCGATCTATCATCAGATACCATGCCATCGGATGCCTGCTCAGCGCATCTGCCACCACATTTGCCTTCCGGGGTGATACTGTAAATCGATATCGAAGTCCTTTGTCAACTCCAACCATCGTCTTTGCCTCATGTTCATCTCCTTCTGCGTGAACACATACTTCAAGATCTTATGGTCAGTAAAGATTTTCACTCGCTCTCCGTATAAGTAGTGTTTCCATAACTTGAGTGCAAAGATCATCGCAGCTAACACTAGGTCGTGGGTAGGATAGTTCCGCTCATGAGTCCGTAATTGCCTAGACGCATAAGAAATTACTTTTTCATGCTGCTGTAGGACACATCCTAGCTCCTTTCCCAAAGCATCGCTGTATATAGTGAAACCCCCAGACCCTGAAGGTAATGCCAGAACTGGAGCGGTCGTCAGCCTCCTCTTCAGCTCCTCAAATGCTGCCTAGCAATCCTCTGACCAGATGTACTCTACGTCCTTCCGTGTCAGTTTTGTCATAGGTTCAGCTATCCTAGCAAAGTCCTGGACGAACTTCCTATAATAGCCTGCTAAACCCAAGAAGCTCCTGATCTCTGAAACTGACGTCGGAGCCTTCCATGTCTCAACGGCAGCAATCTTTCCGGGATCCACTGAGATCCCCTCTCCAGTGACCACATGACCGAGAAACTCCACTCGGTCCAAAAGGAACTCGCACTTCGACAATTTGGCATACAACCTCTCATGCCTCAGAATCCCCAAAACTGTCCGTAAGTGCTCTGCGTGCTCCTCCGGCATCTTTGAGTATATCAGGATGTCGTCGATAAATACTACGACAAACTTGTCCAGATATTGGTGAAATATCTTATTCATCAAGTTCATAAGGACAGCTGGCATATTTGTGAGACCAAATAGTATCACCAAAAACTCGTACTGTCCGTACTTCGTGTTGAACGCCGTCTTCTGCATGTCTGCAGCCCTGACTTTCATCTGGTGGTAACCGGATCTTAAATCTATCCTGGAAAATAACTTCTCTCTACTCAACTGGTCGAACAAATCATCTATCCTGGGCAGAGGATATTTGTTCTTAATGGTGATGGTATTCAATGCCCGGTAGTCAATATACAACTGAACTGTACCATCCTTCTTTGTTACAAAGAGTACTGGCGCTCCCTACGGAGAAGCACTAGATCGAATGAAACCCTTTTTCAACAGGTCATCAATCTGCTCCTTCATCTCTACGGCCTCCTTGGGGTTCACTCTATAGCAAGCCCGGGATACTGGTGATAAACCCGGTACTAAATCTATAGTGAACTCCATATCTCTGTCAGGCGAAAGTCCTAGAAGATCCTCTGGAAATGCATCCATAAACTTCCTAATAATAGGGTGTGGCGGTGCTAACTCCCCAACTGTCGCACAAAAGTTCAGCTCTAAGATGATCTCCGGCCCTGTCCTCCTGACATTGAATGGTGCCGTACCTGGGGGACTGAACAGAATGCTACCCTCATGACAGTCTATAGCTGCGTGAGAATAGCTAAGCCAGTCCATCCCCAATATGATATCATACCCGGTGAGTGGCATCACAAAGAATCGTCCCCCAAACTCTCTTCGAGCTATAGTAATAGAGTATCTACAGATAGCCCTAATGGGTACTGGTCCGTCCCCCATCATTACTCTACTCATCTCCTCAGTAGGTGTAGCTACTAAGTGGTGTTTATGCAGAAACTCTAATGACAGGTAGCTATGTGATGCACCGGAATCAAACAAGCATAGAGCTACAAAAGTATGCAAATAAACATGACCTGTGATGACGTCAGCCAAATAATCAGGTTCCGAAACCTGCTCCGGTTCTGCCTTAAGAGCCAGACTATAAGCCTTCCCCTGGGGTCCCTTCTGTTGCTGTAGATGTTGCCCAAACCTCTGCTGCTGAGTCAGAAATGGCGGTCCTCTAGATGGGGGTTCGACACCTAGTACCCTGGCTACTGGGCAGTCCCAAAGCTGATGGGTGGTAGACCCACAAGCTAAACACTACCCCAACCTCTTCCTACAGACGAAAGCATCATGGCCTGGCCTTTTACAGAATGAACACACCCCTCCCTTCTACTGCCGGAGTCCCGGGGCTCTAACTCGCGGGGTTGGGTGATGTGGTGTGGGAGGACGGTAAGTCTGCTGGTGTGGCGCCGGTGCTCTTGGCTGGAAAGTCTGACGCTTGGAGGGTCCCTCGACATGTACAGAAGCCGGACTCTTGCAAGACAGAAGATGCTCCTCTATGCTCCGGGCCATGTCTAGGCTCTGGTAGTAGTCAGTCGTCCTGTTCGCTACTATGAGAATGCCAATGTCTGGAACTAGACCATGGCAAAACCGACACGTCATCTCCTCTGGGTCTGCAACCAGACTAGGAGCGAAACGGCTCAATCGACTAAACTTTGTTGTATACTCGTCAACAGAACGGTTTTCCTGCTGGATGTTCTGGAATTGTAGCCCCATGGTTACCCTAGCGGTGGTCGAGAAGAATTTCTTCTTGAACTAGATCTTAAACTGATCCCAAGTGGCCTTTCCTCTCGCGAATAGCGGCTCATTCCTGAACCAAACTCCTGCCAAGTCTGTCAGCAGAAATCCCGCTGCCTCGACCTGGAGGTCACCTGGTAACCTAGCTCCAAGGAGTTTCCTCTCTACCGAGTCTAGCTAGTCATCTGCTACTATGATGCCCTCGGTCCCCAAGAACTCCTTGGGGTTCAAACCCATGAAGTCCTTGATGTTTTTCGCTCTCTGTCGTGGCTCTACCGGTGGTGGGACCACAGTACGCTCCTCAGAACGCTCCATGCTCTGACGGAGTAGGATGGTCTGCTCCTGATGGGTCATTAGGAACCCCTGGATCAGAGTGAGCAGTTGGTTCCCGTCGAGAGTGACGGAAGCCTGGGTAGGTATAGTAATAGGTGGTAGTGGGAGTATCAGGTCCTGCTGGGACTGTGAGGTGGAAGGTGGTGGAGGCATCTGGGTTGGTGAATTTGTAGAGTGGGGGAGTATGGTAGGTGGAGGTAGAGGTGCATCGGTCAACTGGTCAACCGACTGGATGAGAAGTGTACCATTTTCAGGTGTGGCATACTGGGATGAGTGGGTGAGCCCCATCTAATAAATAAATGAACTCATAAGGACTCCTTTAAGTAAACAATCATAAACAACAAGAAAATCCAATTTATAATAACGAGCATATGATGTGATGAGTTTCCTATGTTGCAATCCTAGTAATCCTCTAGGTGTTCTAAGCGTCATTCCTAGTGTTGTCTAGTTACCTTAATTTCCTAATTGCAGGCATGCTTGGTACAATGACGTAACCAAATAATTTAGTCTTGACCTGCTTGGGCCACCACTAAAAATATGTCACGATTCGCTACCCAAATTGTTGGGCCAGGCCGAGTCATGTCCAGCCTACGTTTGAGATAAAGCGTAGTAAGCTGTTCTAAAGACAAATAAGATATGACCAAAGTGTGCTAAGAGTTCTATATGTAATAATGAGTCAGAATATATCCAAACACAAAATTATCTCGTATATAAATATGTTCCAAGTACATGGCCAAAATGTAAAGCTGGAAACAGGTCCAGTCACAAAATACATAGTCTAACAACAGTTCTAGGGTGGTCGGGACGGTCGTCTAGGGTTTGGGTTTAGGTCGGGGGCTATTTATAGGGCTGGGATAGGTTTTAGATTAGGGTTTCGGCCAGTAAATTAGGAATTAGGGTTATGGTTTAGGTCGAGGTCGGCAGAGTTAGTCGGGACGAAGGCGGTGATCGGGTGGTCGATTTGCAAAAACCCCCTCCCAACAATTGGTATTTACAAAAACACCCACCGCCTTAGTTAAGTGCAAAAATTAAATTTGCACAACACCCCCTGCTGTTGTTCTGTACAAAATAAAATTTGCACAAAAAAACCGAATATTACAAACTACTATAAAATAATTAAATTAATTGCAAAACGTATTTAAAACAATTTAATAAATTGTAATTTGATATTTTTAGCTTCAAAAATTATTTTAAAAATCATTTAAAAATTCTAGAATTTTTTAATAATTATAATAACTTATTTTCAAGATATAAATGCTATTTAAAATTATAAAAATAATATTTTAAAATCTAGGGGCTTACAGGAGAGACGAGGGTTTCTAAGAGGGGAAGAGACGAGGGTTTCGTAGGGAAGGGGGAGACGAGGGTTTCTGAGAGAGCGGGGGGAGAAAGAAGTCGAAAGTTTCGAAAAGAGCGGGGAGAGAAGTCGAGAGTTTGTTTCTTATGAGCCTTAAAAAAATTTGTGGAAGATCGTCATTAATTTTAAAGACTTTAAAATAATTACCATAATGGCAAATGAAAAAATTGCGACAACTTTCCCGCATACACAATAGTTAACGGTTATTATCAAAACGTCAATATAAAAGATGCTCTTTCTTGACGGATCCCTCGAAACCATCAACATACATGCTATAAATGAGCTAAAGTAACAAAAAAAGGCGATCTCTTGACGTAAGCCTAAAACCGTCAAGATAAACCCTATTGTTGACAGTTTCCGACGACCGTCAACTTATAAACCGTCAAGAATCGTCATTTTTCTTGTAGTGGTTGTCTTAATAAAGTGTCAAAAATAGTGTCAAAAATATTTTGTTATAGTAACAAATATTAAATTAAGGAAGTATTAAAAATAACATTGACAGAAAAAGTATAATTATTATTAAATTAAACTTTCAACTTAGATCCCATCAATAACGTGTCGCTGGCAGCGTAAACCAAGTTGAAGAATCTTGTCTAAAAAATGTTTCTTGCATTCATATAATTGATGAAGTATATGATTTCATATTTACATAGCCAGTTCTTCCCCAAATGTTTTATATAACTGTTATAAAGTTGTGTTCAATACAATTTGCACAGGAATTCCAGACTCAGTCTTGTTAGTACCACTAACAGTAGCTCATTCAACCAATGGAATGTACCGTTACATTTTCGGCATTGTAAGAATCTTCTTTCCTTGATGTGGCTCCGCTTTGACACAAAGATAGCTCTCTTTCCTCCACAATTTGGATTAGGGCAATTGGTTTCTTCCCAAAGGGATTGTTTCTTCCAATGACCTAAGTCACCACATGTGAAACAACCTTCCCTTCGAATTATTGAATGTGAACATCCATATTTGGCTTCCAATATAGCAGCATCCAGTCACTGGAAATCCAAGCAGAGGAGGCACTTCAGAAATTTCCTACCAGGATTTACCTTCGTATTTGACTTCGAAAGGTACTTAATCCCCTTGCAGTTTCCGATGTTGCAAGGTGAGCTCAAAAATGAACAATCATCTGCAAGGTGAGTGTTCTTCGAACATAACTGACATTTCTCCTGAACCAAACAAAATGGAAAATATTATTTTGCCAAGTAACAGTTTGAAAATAGAAGAGAGAGTGGAAGATAGAACCACCACAATTACCTGTGTCGCAGAGTGCGCCATGGGAGCTCGCTGGACTACGATTTCTAGTTTAGCAGATAGATTGGGGATGTGTCTTTATATTAATTGTTTCCTTGTAACACTATTAAAAACAATTGGGGGAACGTGGAGATATGATATGTATGTTTCTATTAATACTATATCATTAAAAAAAATTACACACTAGTAAACGTAGCATTAAATGCTGTTACATGCTTTATCCTACACAATTCAATAAAATATGTACATAGAAGACGAAAAGGTTGTGTTGGAAGTTGTTTTTTTAAATTATACATGCTTTTAGGATTACTCAAGCATTTCTTCTGTTTGTATTATTTTTTGTCCTAGGTTTCTTTTGTTGGTTTCTAACATACTCTATTTTCTTTAATTGCGATGAAACATAGAGAAATTAAGGGTCATGTGGAAGAATTAGTTGATGAAGAAAGCTTTGCTTCAATAGCGGTGTCAGATGGAGAAATTGAGGGTCAGCTGAAAGAATTAGATGATAAACATGTAGAAACGTAAATAAAATTCGAAGACTAAGTCAAGGAGATTGAGATATTTACGCAAGGATAATTCCAAATAAGACTTTACGCAAAGGTCAAACTGAGTCAAAATTCTACGCAAGCCTTACATTCAGACTTTATACAGAGAACAGTTTAACTTTCTATGCGAATGAGTTGTCCATGCTACATTAAATGCATGAAGATTCTGTTCTGACAGATTAATTTTCTGACAAAATAAATGCACATAAGCCAAAGAGTTTGTTGTTTAGCGTGCCAATGGGCGGCTTTACGCTTAAGGAACAGCTTCCTCTTTACGCATAAGAGTTATTTAAGCGTTTACGCTTAAGGCTATCTCAGATGCTCTTTTTTGCGCACGTAGAGTTTATTTGAGCATTTTACGCTGAAGGCTATTTTTAGCCACTTTACGCAGGAAGCTCACTTCGAGCTATTTTACGCTCGGATATGTTTAAACAACATTTTTTATGCACAGTTTATCTTGATTATGTGGGAACGTGATCTTCTGACGTCGCCTTCATGCCACACTTCTCGAAGAACGTGTGTACGTGCTCTCCTCATTTTATTAGATTATGGGACATGTGTCAACATGCGTAGAAGCTAATTTCTGTACGTGGGTGACAGTTATCCTAGTAGCTTGCGTAGAGACTCAATATTGATGCTTTTTACGCACAGAAGACAAGTCTATAGAAAGACTTCTTTTTTAAGAAAGAGGTACAAGATTTTGGAGCCCAGAGACTTTCAGAGCAAAGTGATTTTTTAGAGTGTTTCTCTTCAACTTTTTCTCAAGAACTGAGTGAAGCAAAGCAGGAAAGCATTCGACTGTGCCATCAGTGCCAATCGTGTCGATACCTTTCTGGTGACTTCATTCTTCCAGTTGTTCTTCTCCAAGCAGTTTTCTTCATCATCATCGTGTAGTCCAATGAACAAAGTGATCGCTCTCAGATCAGACTTCCATAGCAATACTTCCCAGAATCTATTTGTACTTTTGTACTTTTTCTCATTTTCTTGCAAAATTGTTTCACTTAACAGAACAAATATTGGAAGCTGTTAATTTAGGAGACAATAAAGAACAAGAGGAAGAAACGACGGAGAAATGCATCCTAACGATGACAATGACATCAACGCAAACAACGATAAGTTATTTCACTTCACCTTTTCTAATGGATTTAAGAAATACATTATATTTTTACATTAATTTCTCATACTTATATTAATTCTGTTTTTAGGGACAATGGTGAATCTCTAATGGATTTCGATGCAGCGAACATAAAAAAAATATTAGAGTCTGCCAACATTAACAAACCCAAGGAATCTCTTAGATGAAGATATTGTTGGCTTAGAGTTCAACTCTATTGAAGAAGCAGAGCTATTCTACCGGATATATTCAAAAATAGTTGGTTTCAGTGTTAGAAAGAACGAAGTAAATAAAAAAAAATCTGGGATGCTAGTAGTCCGTAGTTGGTGTTGTTCGAATACGGGATTCAGACAGAAGAAATACATTGAAGCTCTTAACAGGGTTCGTGAGCCAAGAAGTAAAAGCAGAAGTGGTTGTAAAGCAATTTTTCGTATTGGGTACAACATTTCTACAAAGCTATGGGCTGTCAAAAAATTTGAGTACATCACAACCATAATCTGGTGAATGATTTTGAAATATTTTTTTTGAGATCCCATCGTAAGATATCAGCCGCAGAATTGGAACAGGCTAAGCTGATGAAATAATCCGGGATGATGACTTAAGAGCTATGGAATTTATTTGTCCACCAGAATGGTGGCTGGGATAAGGTTGGATGGACGAAAAAAGATTTATACAATGCTTTATCTAAAGATAGTAGAGCACCAGACGATGTTGATGCTACGACAACACTTACATTTCTTCAAGCTAAGGAGGGCATTGACACAGATTTCTTCTACGCGTACAAGGTAGATGAAGATTCCAGATTGACCCATCTCTTTTGGGCTGATGGTGCAAGTCAATGCGATTACGAATTATTTGGAGATTCACTAGCATTTGATTCTACATATAAAACAAATAGATGTTAAATGTCGTTGGTGGTTCTAGTGGGTACAAACAATCATGCAATGACTTGTGTGTTTGGGTTTGCATTGATCCATAATGAGTCTGCAGAGACATATCCTTGGGTTTTACAAAAAATCTAAGAGTGTATGAATGGCAAATTACCAGAGACAATTCTCACGGATGGTTGCAGATCCATGAATAAAGCAATTGAGAATTTAATGTCCAGTGTAGTTCATCGAACGTGTTCATGGCATATCCTAAACAATTCAACCAAACATGTACACCGAGATGGATTTACAAAAGAATTGAGTAATCTGATTAAAAGGTACATCCCACACTTGGTACTTTACTTTGAAGAATGTTGTTGTTATAATTTTAAAACTTTTGTTATTGTCCATTTTTTTAAATAGGTACTATTCAGTCAAAGAATTTAAAAATCGTTGACACCAGATGCTAAGAAATTATAATGCAGATAACAATGAGTAGACCAGTGCATTATACAAAATGAGGCATCGATGGACGGACACATTCCTACGTGGAAATTATTTTAGTGGTTCTACTGCAACAAATAGATGTAAATCAATGAACGCATTTCTGAAAAGATTTTTGAATGAGAAGCTGCCACTATGGAAGGCCCTTCAACATTGTGATCACGGTACGTTACGGCCAGATGAGTAAGCATGCCACTGATAAACTCTCAACACTAGTTGTGAAACAAACTAGCATGGCCGTAATAGAAGATCAATTTGCAGCATTTTATACTAAAAAGTGTTTATAG
Source organism: Iris pallida (assembly GCA_029216955.1). Taxonomy (NCBI): domain Eukaryota; kingdom Viridiplantae; phylum Streptophyta; class Magnoliopsida; order Asparagales; family Iridaceae; genus Iris; species Iris pallida. The sequence continues at coordinate 153,112 of JANAVB010038045.1, forward strand.
AGGTAAGGTATGAAATCACACGTTTTGATAAATATAGTGTTGTCCACCTTCACATCATAAGAGAGGCAGAAGTTTGCACTATCCAAAAGTATTTGTCGACAAATAATCTAAATCGAAAGGTTACATTTTATCCCATCGACAACAACATAAACTGTGACTGCTTGTGGATGGAGACCAAGGGGATTCTTTGTAGACATATTTTTTCAGCAATGAAGAGATTACAATTGTCAGATATTCCATAGAACTTGGTAAAAACTCGTTGGCTAAAGGATTGCAAAGAGAGTTATCTCTCTGGACCTGGCACAGAAAGGAGATTCTGTTGGCCCAATGATTGTATCATATTTTTGAATATGGTTAATATGTTAAGTTTAGCATTTCTTTATCACTAATCTTTATACTATTGCTATATCATTTCTACTTATACTTATACATTTGGTGATATGTGCCTATTGGTTTATATATTTGTGATACGAGCTTATCTATCTTAAATTTAATCGGGTTGCCAAAATCAAAACTTTGTTTTTGATTTTGGTTATTCAATTAATTTTAATCATTATGATATCACTAACATTTATGCTATCACCTTAGCACTTATACTTAAACTCAGTATTGTCCTAATGTGCATTAAACTTATCATACTTGCTACTATGTATATTGCTTTGTTCGTCTAACATGTACATACAGAAAAGCAATAAGCAAGATCAATGTGGACATATGTAATGAAGAAATCATGGTGGGCCAAAGACGACCGATCCCACAAGATTTCTTGTCGGGGGTTCGGGGGCAAAGCCCCCGAAAGGTATTCAGTTTTTATAAACTGGATATCTTTGGACAGCTGCCGCCAAGGGAAAAAGCCAACATCTATCAAAAAAAGAAGCCAAGCCATACCATCATCATTTTAAGACTCTGAAGAAGCCTGCACCTGCTACAGTATATCTGGAGTCTGTAATGAGTCTTAGAAATAATTGTAAACACAAGAAATGGATGGCAAAATCGAAAGCTAGGGTAGAAATTGGCCCAGGATCATTATCGGATGAAAATCGGCACACCGACGGTATACCGGTCCATACCGACGGTATACCGATTTTGTTCACAGAAAGTTTATGTCTACAAAATCGGCATACCGACGGCATACCGGTTTAGTAATGTTGAAATTCCAACGGTCGAAAATCCGAGCAATTAATGATCCCAACGGCTATATTTCTAGTCGTTGCATTCTAGACCGGTATACCGCCGGTATGTCGGTTCACAGACTGAAAAGTTACCTTGAGCTCTTTTCAATTCTTTGGTTATAAATAGCCTTGAACCCCTTCATTCAAGGTTGATGCTTTGAGCCTAAAAATTTCTAAACCACCAAAGCCTATCCATAAACAACTCTACAAAGCTTTCATTTGTCATCCACAAATTGTGTTAGAGTTATTGAGTTGAAAAGTAAGATCTTCATCTTATTGTATAAGGAGATCAAAACCTATTGTGAAAGGTTAAAGTTGGAGAGTCTTCGTATCCAAACTCTCGGTTGAAGTTGGAGAGTCTTCGTATCCAAACCCTCGGTTGAAGTCGGAGAGGCCTTCGGAATAAAGCTCTCGTGTAAGAAGTTGGCGAGTTCTTCGGATCCAAACTCGTGTGTAACTATTTACTCAAATAGTGGATTAAAGCCGGAGCGAGTTCCAGGACAAGAGTGCCTCTTGGGAGGATACTAGGATATATCGTGTGTTGGAAATTAAATGAACTAAGCGATACCAGGATCCAAACTCGTGTTGTAACTATTTACTAACTACCGAGAAAGAGCCAATGGAATCAAATGAACTAAGCGATACATCGTTAATTTAATTATCGTTATATACTATTATTTTTTTCATTTACCCAACTTTTATTATTGGTTTTCCATAAAATTGTTCCAAATGCAGCAGAAAACTTCTTCATGACAAAAAAATATATTATATGACAACAAGATTATGAAATAATATAGCAAGATTCTAAAATATTAATACCAGAAATCCTATAGGAACTCACTAGATCTTAATTTACTCAACTACCAAGATAAAGAGTTCTATGGTTATGGAAATTACGAAGCAAGGATTCATTTTGATATAAATTTTATCGCACATTTTAAGAACATTATAACTCCACAAAACTTTATTCCTAAAAATTTATTACAAAACAAATGAACATATTTCATTAGATTAAAAAAAATTCATCATCTTCCATCGTCACCCATCAGAGTGGACTCCTTTCGACCTTTGTTGCTTAATTATATTATTGCGTAATTTGGATTCTTCTATATTGTGCTTTGAAGATGCAATCTATACAGCAACTTTGCGCATTTCCAATTCCGAATCAAACTGCATATAACAAACATAACATCAAAATATTACTCTAAAAGTGTAAGTATTTGAAGACATATTTTCAGAGTTACATCGAAAGAACAAAAGTCCAAACAACATCCGTCTTTCATGAATAAAATTACAAAAATACCACAATCAAATTTATTGTCCTAGCGGGGAACATAAGGACGACGGATTATGAAGAAAGTAGAAAAGTTGAACCTAGCATCTCTCAACTTCCAAATCTCTTCCTCGAGAAAGAGATCTAAATTTGAAAGCTACAATTACCATAATACAATATGTATTAGTATACCACGAATCTAGTACGCAATTCATAAAAATTTATGAATATGAGCTTACTATTTTTTTATGACTGCTTTGTTATAAATCGCCTTATCTGTAGATGTAAGGGAGTCTAAAACTTCAACCGCCTTTGTTTTAACTATAACTCTTGCAAGAGTATAGTGGTCAAACACAAGCATGGGTATGTATATCTAAATCAGGATTAATTAGGTAAAATAAATTAATTAATTTTCATAAATTAGAATTTTAATTTTAAACATAAATAAATTAATACCTCATTACAAATGCTTAAAGATCCTATATAATCCTCAAAATATTTGCACTTCTTCCATATTTCATAAAGAGGTTTATTAGATGGAGGTAACATTGCTTTCTACATACATATCAATTAATACATTACGAACGACAAACAAACGAGACAAAATTATTAATGCATAAACATTAAAGAATAAAATGCTCACTCACCATTAACTTAACTGGTAAATATCATACATTAGCTTTATTTACAGTTCTTTTCGTTCCTTCGTGGTGAGAAGAGCAGAGACCATGCTTATAATCTAAGTATTTCTCATTAAAAATTAACGATTGCATCGTAGTAAACATTGAGGCATCAATACCGTGCTAACAATCTGAGTATCTCATTAAAAAAGCAGCGATGGAATCAAAGTAATCATAGATGGCATCTAAGAAAAAATATACTATCTACTTACCCCATCTTTAATTCTCCTTCCTGGAGAAATGGACTTCATCTCAGCCCGAGTCACATAAAGCTTGTTGTAAGATGATATTATTTTGCTAAGAAAAGAAACGGATAGATTAAGAAAAACAAAATAAATAAACTGTTGAAATGAAATGAAAACTCATATTACTTACTCGTCAAGTTTACCATCCGCAAAAATATAATTGAAAAAACTTGAACAACTACTACTCCACTCGCTATGCTTTGAGGTTGAACTTCTTGTTAGACTTTCAAAGGTGTGACCGGTACTAAATTCTCTCACATACTTTTTGAATAACTACTAAGGTCAGGTTCTTCTAGCGAGAGTTTATCAAAAATTTGCTCGATTATTTTTCCAAATTTTTTCAGCTTCTTGCCCTCATCAAAAGATTCATTTTCAACCTCCTCCTTAATATTAATTACTCCAGATGAAGATGCCTTCTTGAAAGCGGAAGATTCTTCTATTTTTTCTAGACGCTGAGATATATTGATTTGTTCAAGTTTAATTAAACAAAACTTAGAATTGATCGAAACAAGTTGAGCTAAAATTTTTTGACAGATGTTCTTCAAACCTACACATCATACGCGAAATGAAGGTTTCATTTGAAGATGGCATCCAATCTTCTACATCTTTCATATGAGTCAACATCTTTCTCCAGTACCATAAAATGAAATAAGAAAACTAATCTATGTATTTCAGAATAAATAATAGTTGAAACAAGAAAACTATTGTATATATAACAAGAAAAAAATACAAAAAGTGAGGAAGATGAAAAGACAAATAAATTTTGGGACTAACAATGAAATGACAACAAAGGTTATCATGATTAACAATTGGATGAACTCTAGAAGAGGTTTAATTCCATGAAAAATTAATTAAACAGTCGGTTAATTTCTTCTTGATTAATTTACTTTCATGACAATGGCATGGACAGTAAATTTTACTAAGCCGGGAGCCTGCAGGAGCGGCACCGCTGTTACTCCTCGTTGTTCGAGGAGGGCTGGACGACGTCCGTCGCGAACCGGACCTTCTTCATCTCCATTTCTCCTTCCACCACCACCACCACCATGGCTTGTAGCTTTATAACCAAAATATTAAATTGTTAGATAAAAAAAAACATATTACAAAATTTATACGTAGATGCACAATTATTGTTATATATACGTAGACGCACAAAATATTAAATTGGATGGACGAAAGAGAAAGTAAATATGAATTAATTTAGGGTGTTCATTGAAAAAATTAAAGTGAAGAATGACCTACACTAGCAAGTTTCCAAGAGGTCAAAAGCCAAAATCAGCATTAAATGATGTTCCCTACTCTATTAATAGTCCAAGAAAACTTATTTAGTCCGAACCATTAGATCTACATCTAATGGTTCAGATTTGGGATGTACCGATACAAATTTTTCCACGGGATATATTAAAGAATTTTCCTATATATATATATATATATATATATATATATATATATATATATATATATATATATATATATATATATATATATAAATATATATATAAAAAAAAAATATAAATATATATATATATATATATATATATATATATATATATATATATATATATATATATTTTATTATATTTTTTATCAAATATTACATATATATATATATATATATATAATATTTGATAAAATATCTATAAAATTCAAAAATAATCAATATTTAAGTCAAATAAATAATAAAAATATTTAAAAAATTATGGGGTCTTACATCTATGCTTTATATTTGTCGGTGAATGATTAGAGAATAAGACCTTTGCTTAGGAGAAGGCTGCAATCCGGTTCTTGTTTGGTTTACGGGTTGTAATTTGGTTCAAGAATAGTTCCTAAGTCATCTTGTCATTCGTTGTCCTATCATGTGCTTACATGTTATTCCAGGTTATACATGATCTTTTATATGCTCACATGCTCTAGTTTTTATTTACATGTTTCCAATTTTCTTATATGATTCCTATGGTTACCTTTACATATTTTGTATTTGTACTTATTGTCTTTACTTTAGTCTTTTTTATGTTTGTATGTTAGTTTAGTTCATTAGTGGCTTCATTTGTAGTACTTGCTATTTGGGGGTCTGACCCCAATAGTTTTGTTTGGCCAGATCTCGTAGAAGAACCAGAGGATCATTCTTACCTTCCACTCGGTGGTGACCACCCGGAGCACGAGTATACCAGAGTGATTTTCCTTTCTTACGCCCACTAGTATCACTACTAAAATATCATCTAATAGCGACGTAATTTAGCGACGACAGAAAATGACGTCGCTAGTTATGAAATATAGCGACGGCTTTATATACACGTCGCAAAACGTCACTACCTAGCGACGTTCCGCGACAGGAGTTTACTACGTCGCTGAATAGCGACGTTCAGCGACATATTATTAGCATATGTTGCCAATTTTGCGACGTTTAGTGACTGCAATACTTGACGTCGCTAATTTTTTTTGCTAAGGGCACACCGTTTCCTTCTTTCCCCCTCACTCTTGCTCGAAAATTCTAATTTCCCCCCACCCCCCCCCCCCCGGCGACTCCCTCCCCCTCTGTCAGTGCCCTCCCACCCCCGGTGACCCCCTCCCCCCGGCGACTCCCTCCCCCTCCGGCGAGCTCCTCCTCCTCCTCGAGATCCTCCTCCTCGAGCTCCTCCTCCTCTTCCTCAGGTAAACCCTAACCTAACTCCTCTCCCTCCTCCTCCTCCTCCTCCTCTCCTACGGACACACACACACGGACACACGGACACACATCGGTCCCAAAGACTCGTGCCCATTGGATTCGTGTCCCCAAAGACTCGTGCCCATTGGATTCATGTCCAGTTTTGGATGTGTTGAGTTTGGTTTGTTTTTGGACACATTGTGTCGAGTATTTGGACACGAGTTTGGTTTAGGAGACACGTACACACATGACACTTGTATATGCACACTTGACACTATACACTCTCTATCTCTCTAGTATATAAATGCATAACTTGTTGAATGTATATATTGTGTCCCCTTGGTTATAGCCTAGTATATGTAAATATCTTAACCTATATATGTATGCCTATATATATATATAGTAAATATATAGGTAGTTGTGCGAATATCTTAACCTATATATGTGTTCCCTTGGTTATAGCCTAGGATATTAGGATATGTAAATAATATCTTAACCTATATATGTGTCCCCTTGGTTATAGCCTAGGATATTAGGATATGGACTAGAAGTTAGTACCCTAAGTTAGTATCTTGGTTATAGCCTAGGATATAGTATATATAAATATCTTAACCTATATATGTGTCCCCTTGGTTATAGCCTAGGATATTAGGATATGGGCTAGAAGTTAGTACCCTATAAGTTAGTATCTTGGCTAGAATTTGGTATCCTCGGATAGTTAGATATCCTAGTATCTTAAGAGTGTCCTAGATTAGTCTATGGTAATAGGATACCCTATAGGGGGGAGGGGGCAGGGGTAGGGAGGAGGGTCAGGGGACAGGACCCTAACCCTATTTCGGACACGACTCTGTGACACAGGACACAGGACATAGGACACACACACACACACAATACATAGATATATACATATATATATATAAATACACATATCTACATATATACATGTATATATATACTCACACATTTACATACACACACAAATACATATATAAATATATATGTATACAATGTATATACACACAAATACACATATATATACAATCAAAAATCCATTTGAAATTCATTTTAAGAATCTGAAATGTTGACGATATATACCCAAGGTTCACAATATCGGTATCGGAATCGGTATCGGACTATTCCTATGAGTATTGGTATCGGCGATATTGGTAGTATCGGCCGTATCGTATCGGAGTATCGGACTTTGGTATCGGAAAACAAATAATTATTAATAAATTATTTACATTTAAAAACATATATTTTATACATTTAGGCATAATTTTAAGTATTTCAGCGTTATTTCTTAGTAGTTTTGAAATTATATGAAATAGTAGTCACCCTTACCGATTGGTTTTGCCGAATTGACCGAAACAGAGACCCCCAATGTCGGTATCAGTCAATATTTGGTATCGGTCGGTATCGGATCGGAACATGCCAAATCGTATCGGTATCGGCCGTATCGGATCGGTATCGGCCGATACGTTAAACCATGTATATACTATGGTTTTGCCTTTTAGTTGCAGGAATACGAGAGTTATTAGATGTTAAAGTAGGATATTAATTTATTAGTTATGATAGAGAGTTTGAGATAGATAGTTCATGTGAATGTTAGGTAGTAGTGTACAGTTCATGATTAGCATTGTTTAGATATTAGTTTCAGTTAAAGGGTTAGTTTAGATTAGGATATTAGTTTTTGTTAGAAGGAACTGCCTGCAACTGTATCGTAGCTGCAGGAATATGAGAGTTATTAGATGTTAAAGTAGGATATTAATTTATTAGTTATGATAAAGATTTGTTAGTTATTTTTATAAACCGTGATATGTTAAATGCCTGCAGCTGTATCGTAGCTCAGGGATATGACTGAGAGGGTGACATGGTTGTCACATTAAGGGTCTTTGAGGAGGTGACATGTTGTGAACAGATATATCCTTATAGTTCTCCTATGTAATTTTAAAGAAAATCCGTAGGAGAACTATATATAAGGATATATCTTTTCGTAATATGTCATCTTGTCAAAGACCCTTAATTTACCAACCATGTTACCGCGGTATTGGTATTGGGATACCAATAGCGATAAGGTAAAGGGTACCAATAGCGATAAGGTAAAGGGTACCAACTTAAGGTATTGGTATTGGAATACCAATAGCGATAAGGTAAAGGGTACCTTGGTAGGTAATGACTAGAAATAGGATATTTGACTTAGATTTGACCTTGTTTGACCAAGGTTGACTATTTTGACTGAAAGTCAAAGTAGAGTCAATATCTGACCTAGATTGGACTAAGAGTTGACAAAGTCAACTACAGGTCAACCCTTGACCTAGTTTGACCTTGTTTGACTTTGTTTGACTTAGCTTGACCTTATTTGACTTTGTTTGACTTAGTACAACCTAGTTTGACCTAGATTGCATATCATTGTTATTAGTAACTGTCCGCTACTAATGTGTGTCCCATAATAAGACATAACATACGAATTTGTGCCTGTTGGATAATGTGTGTCCATCTTTACAAAATTATTTCCAAATGGATATGAATTACTACTTGCGAAATCATTCATGGATGTACAATCGTCGTCCTGATGATATGTGTGGTGTGCGGGATGAATACATAGCGGGAGTAGAGCAGTTCCTGCAGTTTGCTAAGGCGTTCCCTCAGTACATGGACGGCACCAAAATTAAGTGTCCGTGTGTGAAATGTCATAATGTGAAATATTATCCAGAAGTGGAAGTGACATATCATTTGTACTCGAGGGGTTTCACGCCTAATTACTATAAGTGGACCGTACACGAAGAATTTGTATCTTTAGCATCAGAGTCGGAGCCTTATGTTGAGCCGTATATGCATGCGGGATCTAATTTTGTTTCAGATAATCATGCATACGACGACGGGTGCGTGAACATAGTTTTCGATGCTGCGGGACCTAGTTTCGTTCATGATGCACCTGAGGAGGCACCGAACGCCGATGCTGTACAGTTCATGGAGTTGCTGGAGAATGCAAGGACTGCATTGTATCCTGGTTGTGAGGATCATTCACCGTTGGAGGTGGTTACAAGACTGTTGAGCATTAAGTCAGATTTTAACATCTGCGACGTATAGCGACGTTCTGCGACGTTATGTGATGTCCTGTACACGTCACTATACGTCGGACAATAGTGACGTAACGTCGCTATCCTTCGCTATAAAGCTGACGTGTATATGACCACCTGAGAGCCAACGTCGCTAATGTTGTCGCTAGGCGTCGCTAATATGCTGACGTGGCTGCCATGCCATGTCATCATATGTAAAGTTTACGACGTCGCTAAGGGGTCGCCCTACATCGCTATACTGGCGACGTATGCTGACGTCGCTATCTGTCGCTAATATTAGCGACGTCTAGCGACACTAGAAGGGACGTCGCAACTAGCGACGAATTGCGACCAAATTGTAATCTGCGACAAGCCTATAAGCGACATCCATGTTTCGTCGCTACATACGTTGCTAATAGAAATTAGCGACGGATTTGCCCTTTTTAGCGACGTACTCTGACGTCGCTAAAAGGGGTTATTTTAGTAGTGTATCTATACATATTCTTTTATGATGTTTAGCTACCGAACATGTATTTAGCTCGTGTTTTGGACCTTAACATTTAGCCTACATGCATAGCATGATTTGTATATACTAGACTGCAACTAGAGCTGATCACGTATGACTTACACTCTCACGACTTTATTTTATATCACTAGCTTCATGATTATCTATATATTATAGTTCGAAATGCTTTACTGTTTATATGTCTGATGATCATGCTTCTTGTACTTATTTGCCTGTGTAACTACCTAATTCTGGGGGAGGAATATTTTTTTATTTTAATAATTATTCGATAATTATATTAGTGATGATAATATTTATTATTATATGTATTGGTTGTGTGCTAGATAATAGGATAGACCATGTGATTAGTTGGTTAGTGAATTAGCCTATCAATTAGACTTGTGTTAGTGGACCCAATTAGACTTGACAGACACTAGAGCCCAACAATTAGATTGAAATGACACTTGGACTAACACTTTAGATTAGACTCATTTAGTTATTCTATTAATTAATATTGATTAGTCTAATGACCAAATTAGGATTTTAAAACTTCCATCTATTAGATTAGTCTTCATGACAAACTTGGAGGGCATTTTGGATAATTCCTAAATTGCATGGAGAGGCTACATGTGTAATGCTCTAGTCCCAAAATACGTAGGACTAGAATACATATATATGCCAGCTACGTATCGAGAGGACTCCAATGCAGCTCGAATACGTATAAGCTGTCTACATTGGGTAGTTATATCTATACACTACTAAAATAAGGCAAATTAGCGACGTCCAGATACGTCGCAAATTAAGAAAAATACGTCACTAAATGTAATTAGCGACGACTTTAGCGGCGAAAGATGAAGGTCGCAAAAAGCTAGTCGCAGATGACAAATTTGTCGTCCTCCGTCGCTGTTTGCGACGTCACCCCAATATCGCTGGGTCGTCGCAAAATTAGCGATGGAGGACGACGAATTTGAACGTCGCCAAATTAGCGACGGAGGGCGACTACGTAGCGACGTTATTTATTTTTATGTGATAACATGGCATGCCTGTCACGTCACCAGGGTAGCGACGTACAGTGACCGAATTAGCGACGTCAACTCTCAGCCACGTCAGCTACTGAGCGACGGATTACGACGGATAGCGACGTGACGACGCTAATTAGCGACGTCTGGATACGTCGCTATACGTCGCAGATATTATAAAAAAATTTAAAAATATGTTTGGTATTTTTGTTGTGTCTGTGTTTACACAGACACACATCATCACAAAAATACCAAAGATATTTTTTAAAAAATTGGGCAGCACCTCCTTTGTATATCAGATCATCGCTTATAATCCAGCGTAGGTATATTTGTCATCCCCATCGCAGATATCACAAACATACATGTCCAAGCAAATATCATACATGTACTCAATGAAAATACCAACAAAGTAAATATCACAAACATACATGTCCAACAAACATACATGTCCACAATGGAGGGAAAATAAGAATGAAAATCAGTGTACAGAACGGTCAATAGGCCCATAGGGCCAATACATACAAAGATGATAAAGAAAACTACTGGATCACTGAGGACCCCTGTCGCGCATCTGAGATAGCATGTACTCATACTGCTCCTGTGTGAGCTGCACCGTAGGGGCAGTAGGAGGCAGTACAATGTCTGTATTGGGCTACCCTCCTAATCCTTACTTAAGTGCAGGCAATCTACTGCTGCCAAGTATAGTCCCAGCACTTTTCTTCCAAACCTGCTCTCTGTAGGAGCTCCTCGAGCCTCTTGCAGTGAAACTAAGTCCCTTTGATGCCTGCACTCGAGTGGGCATCACCCTACTGCCCCAAAACCTGTGTACAGGCTCCAAAGCCAGCCTTGGCTATGCAAGGTCAAGCCATACTGCCAAGGCCAATTGTTGCTAAGTAAGTAACATTGCTACTTCTACTAATTTACTGGGCCAAACCCGAGCCTTTTCTAGACTATCATTGCCTATCTATTTTGATCCCCCACAACCCGAGCCCTATCTAATATCAGTTAACCAATATGTATAGATGGGGCTCTACACAGGGACTTGGACATGCTAAGTCCCCTTAGCAAGCTTTACAGCAGTTTTCACTGCTTACAAGGGTTCAAATATTTTAACCTGATACACGGATACACACACACACACAGATATATGTGTGTGTGTGTGTGTGTGTGTGTGTGTGTGTGTGTGATGGTGTGTGATAGTATAGGGGGAGGGGTTGTTTGTGTGTAGATATATTGATAGATATGTGTGGTGTATCCTATGGTGTAGGATTTACATACCACAAGAATGTGTGTGTGTGTGTATATATATATATATATATATATAGATAGGTGTGTGTATGTGTGAGGATATATATATATATATATATATATATATATATATATATATATATATATATAAATATATATATATATATATATATATAGGTGTGTATATGTGTGAGCATGCTCTTCTTGGTCGGCCGATCTCCTCGCCCTTCTTGGTCTTCCTTCGGATCCGGTGGCTCCCCCCTCCCTCCCCCCTCTAGCATCCTCCCTCCCGTCCATTTACCTAGCCGATCCCACTGTCGCCCACCTCCGCTTCTTCGTCTCCCCCTCCGCTTGTGTCCTGCCCGGGGCTGCTCCTGCAGCCGCTGGATCCCTCTGCAAGCTTGCCTATGGCGCATCCAAGCGGCGGCGATTTCGAGTCCCTTTCCTTTCCTTGGTCGGCGAGCCTGCTGCCCCCCCAGTTTCCCCCCACCTAAATTTTTAATTTTCAAAATCCCCCTTGTGTCCCGGCCGGCGCGAATGGTGTGCAAACAGATTTGGGTGGCACAATTTCTTTTTGTACCGCTGTACTCAGCTCTCACGACGCCTCCCGTTCAGTGCGCTCGGGCGCCGCTAAGGTGCTGTCGCAATCTGTCCTCCCCTGCGCCACCTACAGGGCTTCTCCTTTCTCAGCGCACTCTGGCTTCATTCCCCCTCCGTTCATAGAGCCCCAACTCCTAGATGCGGTAGCTTGGGCGCCATCCCCATGTCTCCCTTTGTTCTGCGATGTATGTGCCAGGTCCAGTTGTGCGGCCTTTTTAGATGCGCCACCCTCTGCCTTTGTCGGCGCAGCCGCCGTGTTTGCGCCGTTCCACGGTGCGAATAGCGCTCTCCGGAACCCACCCTCCGTTTCCGCGGGCGCCGCTCCGGGCTCCCTCGGTGGGGCACAACTTATTAGCGCCGCCGTCGTCGCGCCTTCCTCTGCTCTGACCGGCACGCCTGTGCTACCCTTGTCCGGCGCAGGGGACTCCTGCTTTCCAGTGCTTCTCGGAGATAGGACGCGCCTCCTCGTGTCGACCACTACCTCCGATTTTCGTTTCCCCGTACTGCCTAGAGCCAGGGATTTGCTAGCTTCCAGGGGCTCTGCTCCGTTGGACTCCCTCCCTCCTGGGTTGTTATCTTATGTAGACAAGCTCAGACTTGATTGCTCCACCCAGATTTTCACTTTCGGTACAGAAGTAGAGCTCCCAGAGATCGAGTTCTCTTCTAATATTGATTTCATCAAGGTACCTTTCACTGACGGTAAAATATCTGACCTATCACGACCTTTCCGCATACTTTTGTTCTAAAATTCTCTCCTTCCTGCCCGAAGCTTCCCCGGCTATAGGAAACGATCACCGGCTGGGGCCTCCATTCGGGATACAAGGTAGCACCCCTAGACCCTAAACACATCCTCTTGTATCTCTCCTCTGAGGCTGACCACAGGAATCTCTGGGTTCGAGGCACGGGAAGGATCGATAATCATTCTTTCAAAATTATCAAATGGTCCCCAGAATTTAGCACTGCCGAAGATTCCACGATCGTCTAGGCATGGGTCACGTTCTTGAACCTCCCTCTAATCTGTTTCGCCCTTACAACCCTGAAGAGGATTGCGAGCTCCTTCGGCACATTCATTGCCTTGGCGGAAGAAATCAGGAGTCTCTCCAAGGGTAACTACGCCAAAATATGCATGGAGCTAGATTTATATAAGGACCTACCCAAACACATCCAGATCTCGCTTGGAGATAAGACGCACACCCAACACGTAATATTCGACAACAGTGTCATCTTCTGCAAATACTATCAGATGAGAGGTCACACTATAGAGCACTGCTTCCGTGCACACCCAGAGTTAAAGAAGACGCCCCCCCGCAAGGCGTCCCCCACCAAACAGATCAAGATTATCCACCAATTCCTACTACTTCCTCGTCCCAATATCTACGTCGATTTGAGACTAGCTCCGGACACTCCAATAGCCAAGCTCAGTCTCCCTCGGGAAGGGCCCAGGTCCTTCTGCCGCCACCGGTCATCAACCTCTCCAACAAATTCTATCTTCTCGAAATTGACATCACCGACAGCACTGAAGTAGCCTCTGAGATCAGCGGCGGCCCAGTAGAAGAAGACGTTGTTCCCCTTCTAACTGCACCTACGGGTGCCAGCGCTGGAGAACCCCATCCCCAACAACAAGCCCCTCAGGATGATGCTTTGGTGCTCTACAATCCCCATTCGATCCATACAGAAGTCACTCAGACCAGCATCACTGAAAACCTTAGTTTGGCAGAGGACTCTAAGAACAGAGGCGCCTTCGGAGGAGAAGCAAATACAATTGCGATTGACGAGATACCAAAAAATTCAATGAAAGCTATCCCACCCCCCGAAACAGCAACCTCTTCTAACCCCCACAGCTTAACAGAAATTAGTACGAACGCCCTGGCCAACATCGGACAAGCCCCAGTAACTAGGCTTCAACAGGGCATCGATGCTGGCATCACCACCAAGGACATCTATTTCGGAGCTTTGGCGGAGATTAACGGGGAGGTTTACATACACCCGAATGAGGAGACATACACCGCAAAGTCAGAAAAAAAGATGCAACCACCTCCAAAAAATCTAGAAAAGGACGTGCTAAAGAAGCTTCAACCATGACTACTAGGTCGGCTACGAAACTCACCAAACCCTCCTCCAAAGCAACTCCAATGCTTAACATCCTTTCGTGGAATGTTAGATGCCTTGCCAATAAACCCACCTTGAGAAGATTAAAGAGACTCAAGCGTATTCACAGACTCGATATCTTAGTGATTATCAAACCTAAAATTCCTCCAAACAAAATCAAATCCATTCAGTTGCAGTTAGGTTTCTCTTCGGCCATCGTCGGCTGCCATAACATATGGATCTTATTCTCCGCCAACGTGAAGCTCGACATCATCTTCGACTCGAGATAGACTCTCACATGTTGTGTAGAACACCCCATGCTCCTGTCTCGCTCTCTCTTGTCTGCTGTTCACGGTAGTTGTGACATTCCCGAGCGTAAACAACTGTGGAAAGACCTGAAGTTCATCCAGCTTAACCACATCGACCTCTCCTGGCTTTGCGTAGGCGACTTCAACGCCATCACGTACAGAGAAGAGAAATCGGGTGGCCGACCCCACCTCTGTCGGCCATTCAAGACTTCACCAACTTCAACTTTAACGCCAATCTGTCCACCCTCCAGTTCGTTGGCAACGCTTTCACCTGGTGCAATATGCAAGAAGGAGCTTGAAGACAATACTCCCGCCTAGATTGTACCCTCATCAACCGGAAATGATTGGACATGGAGATTATCTCCAGTCTATCTCACCTTAAAGCGATCGAATCAGATCACTCCCCTCTTCTCATTGAAATTAGCAGCAAATCGAACCAGAACAAGAAGAGTTTCCGCTTCCTTAACTTCTGGAGCCATCACCCCTAGTTCATGAACACGGTTGCCAATCCTTGGGGTAGCGTGGACACCCTCGAACCCCTGGTCCACGTTGCGAACAAACTCAAGGCCACCATGAAAGCTCTCACTGCCTGAAGTAAGATTACTTTCAGTGGCATTTTCCAGGCGGTACGTACGACGGAGGATAATATAACCCATGCAAAAATTTTGTTCGCCACTGACAGATCTCCGACGGCTCGTGCTTTCCTCAACCTTACTAGAGTTATGCCAAAATTTTGGTTGAAAGTTATATGGACTTTTAGAAATAGAAAGCAAGGCTTACATGGGACAGCGAGGGAGATAAAAACATGAGCTACTTTCACTCATGTGTTAAGCGGCACAGACAACAGCTCAACCTTCACCAAATCTCAGATGAAAATGGTCATATTATCAAAAACCAACGGGGAACCCAAACGGCGGCCGCTAATTTCTATTCCCAGTTGTTCACTAAAGAAGCCATCACCATGGACGAGGAATTCCTAGCGGAGATCCCTCGCCTGATAGAAGACAGTGACAACACCCAGCTACAGCTTCCCTCCTTCGAGCCAGAAGTCAAAGAGGCCGTATGGGCTTTGAAAGAGCACAGTGCTCCCGGACTGGACGGATTCACTAGTGTATTCTTTAGAGCTTGTTGGGACATCATCAAGGCGAATATCCACGAGGCGGCCACCACTTTTTTCCAAGGAGCCAGATACCCCCGACTGATTTCCTGTACCAACCTCATCCTCATCCCAAGCAAGATAATCCTGAGACCTTCAAAGACTTCCGCCCCATAAGCTTGTGCACCTTCACTAACAAAATTATATCAAAGATCATTGCCAACCGTATGACCGAAATTCTCCCCAAGATTATCTCAAAAGAGCAGAGTGGCTTCGTCCGTGGCAAAAACATATTAGACAATGTCCTGCTGGTCCAAGAGATGATCACCTATAAAAAATTACTGGCCAGGGGCAGCAACATTATAATCAAGCTGGACATGGAAAAGGTATATGACAGGCTAGAATGGCAATTCATGATTTAGGTCTTCAGGGCCTTCGGGTTTTCAGAAATCGGGACCAACATCGTCTGGAGATCGATCAGCAATTCGTGGTTTTCTACGGTTATTAATGGACAAGCGAAGGGTTTCTTCAAATCCAGTCATGGTGTTAGACAAAGAGATCCATTATCATCCACCATCTCCATTATTGCTGCGGAAGCACTGAGCAAAAACCTCAATAAAATGGTGGACACCCCACACTTCCAGTATTTTCATGCCACTAGTGGTTGTCCGATCATCACCCACCTCGCATACGCCGACGACATCCTTATCTTCTCCTCCAGCGATGTAGGGTCAGTGGAATAGGTCTACGCCACGTTGCAGAGATACGCCAACTGCTCCGGCCAGCGCATCAACCCCAACAAGAGTGTCATCTATGTTCACAACAAGACCATTAGAGAACACTCATCCTCCCGAACCAACATCACTTCCTTCTCCGTGGCGTACCCCCCTTTATCGTACATAGGGTGCCCGATGGTCTATGGTCGGTCTAACGCGACTATATTCGAAGGTCTAGTGGGCAAAATCAGAAGAAGAAAAAAAGTTGAGGGTTGGCATAACGCAATTTTATCGCCAGGCGGGAAGATGATTCTGATTAAACATGTGCTCTCCTCCATTCCCATCTACACCCTCGCCGCTTGATCTTCCCCTAAGAAGGTGCTCTCAACCATTGAAACATCTTCGCTAACTTCTTCTTGGGCACAATAACAGCAAGGATAAGCATCATTGGGCTAGTTGGGACACCTTGGCCAGACCCACAGCCGAAGGTGGACTTGGTTTTAGCAGACTGTCGCATGTCGTTGATGCTTGCTCGATGAAACTTTGGTGAAAACTTCGAGTGAGTCGTAATATTTGGGCTAGGTTCACGAAGGTCAAATATTTTAGGAACATTCACCCTTCATTCGCTCTCCAATTGCAGATCATCCGTGTCTTGGAGCCGCATCCTCCATGGCCAGAGTCTCGCTGAGCCTCTGATCTGACTACAACTGGGATCCAGTGAGTCATCCTTATTCCATGAAAGATGTGCCGGTGAAGACCTACTCCATCAGTACCGACGCCCCCCCACACATACAGCATGATTTACGATTTATGGGACGGTTCGGGCAACTGGCTCAGGAAGCGAGCACGAGAATGGATACGGGAGGTGGCCATCGGTGTGTTGCTGGCCGCCGGATTGAAGGCCAACACGGTCCCTGACTCTCTACAGTGGTCTATGTCAGCCATCGGCTCTTTCTCCTTACCTTCGTCCAGAAGCGTAGTTCGTGGCATTGGGACGACATCCCCTATCATTGCCCCCTTCTGGCAGCATTACATCCCAAAAATATGGTCCTTTCTGATTTGGAGAGCTCATCGCAAGAAACTCCCTACTGATAACGCTCTCATCACTATCGGATTCAGCTTAGGCTCCGCTTGTCACTACTGCTCGACGAAATAATCAAAAACTGTTGACCACATTCTTCACACTGAAGAATTGGCCGTGCAGGTATGGAACGTGCTCTCTCTATATTACAGTAGTATCAGGCCAGTGGAAGCTACAACGATCTTCTCGCCACTTGGGGCAAAGCCTCGTATGGCCACCAGATCATTGTAGCCGCTACCACGTGGGTCTTGTGGAAAATTATAACAAATTCAGATACGAGGGACACCAATACACGGCCACCCAACTGATCCGGAAGGTCCTATGACAGATCTACAAAGTCAGCAAAAACTGTAATCACGGTCATGAGGTATTCTGGCAATCTCTACTCCTCTGATCTGAGGGATTTGAGCGGGAACCACCTCTTATGACCTTCTTTTTCTGTCTTTCTTTTGTGCTTACTTGTAAAGGCTTCGGCATTTTACGCCTTGATATGAATATAATTGTGGGGTTGAATTAATATATATATATATATATATATATATATATATATATATATGTGTGTGCGTGTGTGTATTTAATTTTTTTTTTGGATATATATATATATATATATATATATATATATATATATATATATATATATATTTTTTTTTTTTAAACGTGGCTAGAGCCTTCATTGAAAATTAAAAACGGGTTGGAACGGGAGATAGCCCAATTCCTACAAAAAGTGGGGGATAACCCTAAACAAAGGTCTAGAAGAAAAGGCAAAGGAATTTTTTTTTTATTTTTATGGTTCAGTAGAGAACCGAACACACAAAAAAAAAAAAACCAACCCACAATTCAAAATTCGAAAACAGGTCAAATCGGGCCACTACCCGAGAAAGGGAGGTGTGTCAGAACTCGGCACGCAACCCTAGGCGTGCCCTGCCCGAAGCAACGGCGCGCGGCCCGATGAGGGCGCGCTGCTCGAGGCCTCGGGGGGGGGTGGGTCCGAGAGGGACGCAGGGGGGGAAGCCAAGGGGGCTTGCTCCGGCGGAGGAGCCTGCCCGGAGGGGAGAGACGGGGGGGGGCCGGAGGAGGAGGCCGGCGGGGGACCAGACGGGCACGTGGGACTGACGCGGGCGGGGACCGGGTCCAAGCGCGGGGCCCGAGAGGCCCAGGCCAGGCGCTAGGCCCGAGGGGGGGGGGCCCGGGGGCACGGGGCACGGCGTCAGGCCACCGCCATGGCGGAGAAGGGGAGGGAAGGACGTCCGCCGGGGGGGAGCCGAGGGCCTCGTGGCGGAGGAGCCGAAGTTGGGGCGGGAAGCGGCGAGCCTGGCTGCCTTGCGCACGCCAGCAGGAGAGGGGGGGAAAGGAGGGCGTCGCCGGGAAGCTACGGCAGCCGGGGGAGAGGAAGATCCTGGCGCGGAAAGCAGGGAAGAGGAGAACGTAAGGGCTCCGGGATCTCAGACGGGGAGGCGAAGCTGGGATCCGGCAGGAGGACCGGCCCATCGAGGCGAGGACGGGGACGGGACGGGAGGAGGACGCTCGACTCCAGGGAGGAGGAGCCCGGAGAGGGAGGTGGTTAGGGGGAGCCGACGGGAGGGGAGGGCGCCCATACACACCCCGAGCGGTCGGCAGAGGAAGGGGAAGGGGGGACGACCACCGGGGGCAAGGGGAGCGCGGCCACGACTTCGGAGAGGGAGGGAGAGGCCCACGAGGGGGCGGGGACTCGACCACAGGGAGGTCCGGCGGGGTGGGGCTCGACTCCAGGGAGGAGGAGCCCGGAGAGGGAGGTGGTTGGGGGGAGCCGACGGGAGGGGGGGCACCCATACACCCTCTGAGCGATCGGCGGAGGAAGGGGAAGGGGGGACAACCACCGGGGGCAAGGGGATCGCGGCCACGACCTCGGGGAGGGAGGGAGAGGCCCACGAGGGGGCGGGGGCTCGACCACAGGGAGCTCCGACGGGGTGGGGCTCGACTCCAGGGAGGAGGAGCCTATATATATATATATATATATATATATATATATATATATATATATATATATATATATATAATGATGTGTGTGTACATATTAGCTAGCAGCTAGTATAGTGAAGGGGGATTAGTGTGACTGCTATGCATTGCTGGCAGAATAGAGGGCTATATATATATATATATTTATATATATATATATATATATATATATATATATATATATATATATTATTTATTTATATATATAAAAAAATAAATATATATATATATATATATATATATATATATATATATATATATATATATATATATATATATATATATATATATATAATGTCTCTGTGTGTGTGTGTAGATATTGATTAGATATATGTGGTGTATCCTATGGAATAGGATTTGCATATCACATGAATGTGTGTGTATACACATAGATAGGTGGGGGTGTGTGTGTGTGTGTGTGTGTGTGTGTCTATATATATACATATATATTATATATTATATATATATATATATATATATATATATATATATATATATATATATATATATATATATATATATATATATATATATATATGATGTGTGTGTATAGATTAGCTAGCAACTAGTGTAGTAAAGGGGGATTTAGTGTGACTGGTATGCATTTCTGGCAGAATAGAGGGCCGCAGTAGCTGCATAGGACCCAACAGCAGCATGCAGGCATAATACAGACAGTAGTGGGATGATGTGGCTACCTGGCAGCAACAGCAATCTGCTGCAATAGGAAGGATACCAACAATAGCTAGGTAGTATTGCAGCAGGGTTGTAGGCAAAAGTTGGAGTGCAACTGTGTATTGCTGCCAACAACATCACAAGCAGCAGTCAGTTAGCAATTGGAACAGCAGCAGGGCCTGTAGAATATTATGAGTGTGCAGTCGGGTCAACAGTACTAGTAGCAGCAATTAGGGAAATAGGTGGCAGCAGATCTAAGCTGTTAGCATGTTGCTACAGTAGTATGTTTGCATATTGGTATTTGGTTAGGTAGGTAAAGGTAAAGACATAGGGGTGTATCTTGTATAGGTATTAGAGTACTAGTAAGATCTAGAGGGTAGGGTAATGTCTAAGGTAATGGTATGGGTAATGTTTGGATAATAGATATGGATATTTGGGTATACCAATGTAATATATATAATAGGTAAGGATACATTGATAAGGGTATATATCTATGGGCTAGTATTAGGGATATGCATGTTGAAATAGGATATGGATAGGGTAATATTGGATATATAGGTATTGGATATGGCTTGGGAATGCATAAGAAATGCATTGGTATATATTAGGGTATGTATAGGGTATTGGTATGAGCTTATGCATAAATATTATAGGGTAGATATATAGGGTATGAGCTAGTATTGCCTAATATTGGCTAGGATATCTTGGTATAGCGAGGTATGGACCTAGAAACCTAGGTAATGACTAGTTTGACCTAGTTTAGCAAGGTATGACCTCGTCAAACTTTCATGACCTAGAATTGACTTAGAAATCATATATTAAATTAGATATCAACGATTATCACTCCAAAATACCAATTGATATTGATATTCCGTATTTAGGTCTTCGAGGCACTGTTACGGATACTGTTGATACTTCACCCCGATTTTTAGGCGAATACATTCGCTGATAGTTTTTATTATCTAATATTTGCTATGATCCATGTACTTTGTGATGTTCTACTTGATTTGACACGACGGTTACACGAAATAGTTGTTATAGATTCCGTCAATATATATTGCTTCTTATCTTAGTATATTTCGATCACCCTGCTCATATGTTGACACTGTATTGTACTATTGTGGATACGAATCCTATTGGATTGAGCCGTACTATTGTGGATAGCCAATCCTATTGGATTGAGCCGTACTATTGTGATATTATGGATAGCCAATCATACGTTATCCGTATGATTGAGCCGTACTATTATGCTATTGTGGATAACCAATCCTATTGGATTAAGCCATATTATTATGGATAGCCATCCTATTAGATTGAGCCGTACTATTGTGGATAGCCATCCTATTGGATTGAGCCGTACTATTGTGGATAGCCAATCATACGTTACCCGTATGATTAAGCCGTACTATTGTAGACATTGTTTAATGATTGGAAACTTATTGGAAATGATCATCAAAAACACGTAGTTAGTTCAGTTCCTTCCCGTCTATTTCATATTCATTGTGATACTCTTTATTTGCTCAGTCTTTTTATCCTTATTGTATAATATGCTAGATAGTCTTGCATTTCGATCTCTCATATTGTTATTGACAAGTTATGGTACAATTCTATATTCTTATCATGTATTACACCCATATTACTATTTTATAGCATTTATCATATAATTGGAACTGCTGTTAGAGTTATGTGCTTCGCTCCAATCCAGATTGGATAACATTTTTCAGTGCATCTAGAGGACTTTTGTCCTACATACTGTGGAGAAGGTATAGATGAGGGTTATCTGCAGGAGACCCAGGAGGAGCCACCCCAGTAGAGGAGACACTAGTAGCGACTCAACTAGATTAGCTATTAGTACTGGATTTGTCTCTAACTCCTGACTTTGAGATATTATTATTTTTGAGACTATGTTTATGTTGAGATAGTTAGACTCATAGACTTGGATGTGGACTTGAGTTATGTTTATGCTTCTAGACTTATCTTGGAATATCATTTCATATCTTTTATGTCATTATCATATCATTTATCTTCCTTATTATTAATTATGATTGAGTATGAGTATTATCATTATAGTGTCCTCCCTTTTGGAGTTGAGATATCATGGACATGTTGTATTCATGAGATGTATTAGATAATATAGTAGACCTAAACAATGTTCTACCGTCGATGCTGCGGTGTAGGCTGGACGTACCCACGTCCTCGTACCCCTATATTAGGTACGGATCGTGACAGCCTGTGATTGAGATACATATGATTGCTTAACTTAGGATTGACTTTTAGTTTGTAGTAGTAACCCCTATATTTTTATAGCTTTGACCACAACTCAAGAAACTGGAGTACTTTAGTATACATAGCTAGTCTGGTCCCGTCCCATCTTTCTAGTATTTTGGTTATGGGGTGTGAAATAGGTTTAAGTGGTAGACCACGCAGATCTGATTTATCAGATATGTGGGAGTTAATTAGTTATCTCAATCACTTTTCTTCTTTATTGATAACCTTCATATTAGTCTATATCCTTGATCATTTGAACTGATATATGCCTTGATCATTGATCTTTCATGTTTCTTTAATTTGATCCTTGTGTCCTTTAACTTTTATGGGCATAGTTCCATGTCTTTCCGATCAGCTTATTAGGGTTTCATCGATGGCATGGCCATATCCTTCTATTCTGCCAGTTCTGGAGGCTCAACCTCAATATTCAGGAGAAGAATCTAGTGTTGACCCGAAGGCATAGATGCTAGTTCGATCAGCCAGCTGTGCCAGTATAATCAGTAGTGCCAGTTCAGCCAGAAGAAGTTGTTCGTGTGCTAGTAGATGTTCTCAGGGGATCTATGATGACACAGCAGTGTCAGTGTCATGTCCTCATTCAGTGAGTGCAAACAACTCTGGAGAGAGGTGACACTTAGATATATATCTTTTCGAACAGCTTCAAGCATCTCCATCCCCCGTACTTCTATGGTACAAAGGATGCGATAGAGTCTGATGCTTGGCTTTAGGATATTGAGGCCATACTCGAGGCAGCTGGGACTCCGGCTAGGGAGCGAGTAGTAGTGGTTAGGCTTTAGCTAGTAGATCTGACCACGACTAGTGGGCAGCTCATGAGGTATCTCTTACAGTACTGATTGCTTGGGCAGTCTTTAGTAAGAGATTTCAGACCTGATACTTCAACACGGTGTCGCTTTATGATTTGAAGCAAAGGTTTAACAACCTCAGATAGATGGGTAGGATTGTCGACGATAATACGACAGAGTTTAGTATACTCAGCCGGTTTTCCTCTTCTTTGGTGGTGACCGAGTTGGACCAGGCTTAGAGGTTCCAGCAGGGTCTTCATATGGAGATCATTCTGACCATAGAGCAACATAAGTTCCAGACTTTTGATGCCGTGATGAGAGCGGCAAGGAGGCATACGTACACATTCTAGAGGATTATGGATATAGTTGGTGGCTAGAAGAGGACTCACATTTAGCGGTAATATTCTTCCTAGCCGTCAACACCATCTCGAGCAGTTGGAGCTTTGACGATTAGATCTCTGAGGGGAGCGATTCTAGCAACTTCCTTTCAACAGTCTTCTTAGACGCGCCCTTAATAGCAGAGGTCGTCTTCTTTAGTTGGATATTCCTATTACGGAAAGGCAGGGTACGTCATATCATAGTGCCAGAGAGCACATGGCTTATGCTTAGCATGTGAAGCATCAGACCACATTGTAGGGACTTGTCCTAGGTAGAGTTCAGCTAGGTCATCATCCTTTCAGCCTGCAGTTCCTCAATTCAGGTCACCAGCGTAAGTTCAGCAATAGCATGCTTATAGGCCTTTACCAATGCAACCCCAGACATTCTGATAATAGAGCTGCAATAGTCTGTCTAGGCACAGAATCAGAGGCAGAGAGAACAACATTAGAGAGGACTAGAATCCAGAGGACAAGGTCAGGCTTGCATGCTTTCTATCTAGGAGACGTCAGCAGTTGGAGAGGTGGTCGTAGGTACCATTCTCGTTCACTCTCATTCAGCTTCAGCTATATTTGATTATGGTGCTTCACATTCATTTCTATCTGCACAATTTGTAACATAAGTTGGTTTGGAGCCTGAGTGATTACCTGTACGGTTGAAAATACTTATTGGTAATGGTCTCAAAAGAGTAGATCGAGTTTATGTCATGTGTCGAGTTATAGTGTACGAGAGGGAGTTTCTTGCGAGGCTGATAGAGTTTCCTATGGGCGATTATGATATCATCCTTGTATGGTTTGGTGAGTGCTCAACACGCTATAATATATTGCAATGTTGGTAAGGTTTTCTTTCGTATTCCTGATGAGGAAGAGTTCTCATTATCTAAAGAAGAGGTAGAGTCTTCGCCATTTGTCTTGCGGATGACAGTAGTCGAGGAGGTGCAATTTTATAAGGTAGTTTGAGAGTTTCCCGATGTATTTCACAAGAAGCTTCCAAGTATGCCTCCAGTTTGGGAGATTGAGTATTATATCGATTTAATTTCGGGAGCAGAGCCAGTATCAGTGAGATTCTATAGGATATCTCCTTCAGAGTTGGTGGTGTTGTACCGATCCATTGAGGAGCTTTAGGACTAAAGGATTCATTCGCCCTAGTGGATTGCCTCGATGAGCTCTGACCTTCTTGTAAAGAAGAAGGATGACTCATCACGTATGGTTATTGACTATCGTTAACTTAACGTGATGATCGTGAAGAACAAGTATCCGTTGTCCAGGAAAGATGAATTGTTTGATTAGGCCAATAGAGCAACTATGTTTTCAAAGATCGATTTGCGGTCTGGTACCACTAGCTCAGAGTCAAAGAGCAGGATATACCCAAGACGACGTTCAGATCTAGATATGGCCATTAGGAGTTTTTTGTTATGCCACTTAGAGCGACCAATGCACCGACGATATTCATGGATCTCATGAATTGCATCTTCATATCCACTTAGACCAGTTCGTAATATTATTTATTGATGATATGTTGGTCTGCAGTTGGACTGAGGCAGAGTACGAGCATCATCTTTGTGTAAGTTCTTCAGATTCTCCGAGGGCATCAGTTATATGCGAAGTTCCGCAAGTATGATTTCTTGCTCGATCGTCTCTCTTTCTTGGGGCATATCATTGTAGGAGGTGGTGTTGATGTGGACCCTAAGAAGGTAGAGGCCCTTGAGAGTTGGCCAATACCTCGTACAACTTTAGATATATGCAGTTTTCTAGGATTAGCAAGCTACTATAGATGGCGTGTGATAGACGTTGCTAGGATCTTCGTCCCTTTTACACGACTGACGTGTAAGAAAGCAGACATGCTTCCTTGGAGAAGCCCAAGTACAGCTTGATTTTGGCTCATATTTTGACATTTTTCGTTGGACTAGGAGGCTTCATGATATATTGTGATGCTTTGGGGAAAGGACTTGGATGTGTCCTTGTGCAGCATAACAGAGTTGTAACTTATGCGCCTTGACAACTTTGAGACCATGAGAGGAACTATCCGACGCATGATCTTGATTTAACCGTAGTTGTCTTGCACTCATGCTCTACAGGCACTATTTATATCAAGATCAAGTGGAAAATTTGTGAGACTCGTCTCGCAGTATTGGTACTTATAAACGGATACGTATTTTGTACTATATTTTATTTTATTTTTACTTTTGGTAAGTAGTATAAAAACTTGATTTTTTGAGACTTTACTCTTTGACCGGCATACCTTATGTATACCAGTGTGTACCGACGGTAAAATTGCCTGAGAGATAATTTCAACTTTTAGATATTTTTAATTTCAGATATTTTTGTGAATAGTGTTCTGATATTTTCTTAAATAGTATTTCGATATTTTCATGAATAGTAATAATACATTTTATTATCCATTGGTTTTTTGGTTTTATTCTGAACGGTCGAGATCGATTCAGATCGAGTCGCAGATCACGACTGGACGGGTATGATTAATTCACCTTCTATTTTATATATATATATATATATATATATATATATATTTTTTTTATTATTTATATATATATATATATATATATATATATATACTCAGAGTGTGGTTTCTGAACTCCTCTTGGAACTAGAGTTGAAGAGTTAGGTTTGGAGCTATATTAAGCAAGTACATCTTGCCGAACTACTGGACATATATTATTTTTTTGCTGTTTTCGATTTTCTATAGTATTTATAGTCCAATATTGTCTAATACTTTCCTTACTAAATATGTTTCTCTCATGATTATCGTCATTTTGACCGTCTTAAAATTTGGTTTAAGCTAGCTTTTGATTTTCTGGCAGTCTAGATATTTTCTTAGTAGGAAAATTTCATATCGGGAACGATACTGGAGTGATTGCCATGAGACTTAGTATATATGCTATACACGATCTTCCTCTAGTATTTTTTCATGGTCACACCTGATTTCTACAACTTTCACGATGAGCTTTGATTTTCGAAACTAGTTTCATGCTCTTAGTCTTATTTTTCGACTTGAAACGACATACCGCCGCTATACTGGATTATAACGATGGCATACCGGTTTGTGGATCCATTTTAGATCAAAAACATGCTGTGACAAATATCGGTATAGCGATGGTGTACTGGTCTGTACCAACGGTATACCGGTGCGGCAACATTTTTCCAGACAGAGAGTTTTGGCTCTCGGACCAGCATACCGTTGGTGTAATGGAGTATACCGCCGGTATAACGCCATGGTACCCAAATTTGATATTTCTTAATTTTGTTCCAATTTTTTTGATTTTTTTCTCCTGCTTATTGCTTTCTTGTATATGCTATGCCATGTTTCTTGCTATGTACCACCATGTCTACCTGGATTTCTTGTACTCTATTGTCTAGACCCGATCATGATTTTCTTAAGCACATAGTTGCTATCCTATTATTCTAGAACATGTCTAGCTTACCTGATAGTGGCCCGTCGAGACGCACTCTTGATTTCGTCATGTCTAGCTTGATATAGTGGCTTGTCGTAGTGCACTCCTGATCTCGATACCTATCTATTCCTGTTGTGGATTGTTATATTACACTCTTGATTATCTTATCTAGTTTTGCATGTATCATGTTTAGGATGGATTCTGCGAAATGCCACACCCGGAATCCTAAATGAAAATGTTAAAGACTAAATAACTAGCTTGATTATCTAGATGCATTGGGAGTGAAGATTTTCCCAGTTGCTTGCAAGCCCTTTATTCCGGCCTATGTCATGTCCTAGTTCCAAAATAAAAAGAACTTAGAACGAGAACATTCAGCTAATACAATCTAGAATAAGTACCCAATTTAATGGACTTACTCCAGATGTACTACATTGTAAAAGTATACTAAATATATGCTAACTAAACTATATCTCAATCTAGATATAGGTAAATAAAGCAAGAATAAACAATATGTAATATAGTTGACCGTCCTATAATACACATGTTCGAGCAAACTTGAGAATGAAATAAGTTTGCAAAAGTAAGATATAACGGCAAGTAATAGAATGATACTAGAGTAAATGAAAGATAACATCTAGCACAAATACCTAAATATCTGAGAGTACCCTGTAGATACCAACTGTAGAAACGAGATGTAAAGCGCAATACTCTAGAGGGGGTGAATAGAGTAGGCAGCAAAAAATTAGCTATTTAAAAAATTGTTGGCAACAAGATCACAGAATATGTAAATGAAAAGTAGAGCGCAAATGCAAACACAAGGATGTATACTAGTTTCCCTCTTGTGAGGACTAGTCCAGTCGGAAGAACTCTAGCTTCCAGTTGAATCCACTATGGAAAATCACCACAAGTTTTCATCCGAAGTTCTTTCTACTTCTACAATACGAGCTTTGATCCGAAGTACTCAACCAACTTCAATTGTGAAGTGTCTATCTTCAATCAAGCCTCTGATTACAATTACTCTGAACTTCTAGACCGTACTACACTGGCAAATTAACTAGAGGATTATAACTGGCTTGGGATTTGAAAATGAAAGCTTTGGAACACTTTGGGAGAAGTAGTAGGCTTATAGAGAAAAGATATGAAAGTGAATTGGTGTGTTGAAATGATCGAAATTTTTCTTTATTTATAGTTTTTCTAAAGGCAGAATTCTGACAGAATTCGGGCAGAATTCGGACAGAACTCTATGAGAAAATCTCGACAAGATCCGTAATAGCAGGAGGACCAAGTTCAAAATCCAACTTTTACCAACCGAACTCTGGCCGAATTTGGGCCGAACTCGGGCCGAATTCTGTTGGAGTTCTGTCAGGGTTTTTGCAAATTGGTTTTGGGCTTTTTGAAAAGATCAAGCAGCTAGGAAGTAGTTTGGGCTTTTGTAAGTGGGCTTATTTTCAAAATGAAAGGGTATTTTGAAAACATTTTTAGGGTAGCCTATTCGCCAGTACGACGTGTACAATATTTTCATAGACTCAATAAAAGTAAAAATTACATTGCATGAAGGAAATACAGACTCGAGTGCAAACACACCTTCGATCTTGAACAGAATGGATAGCAGATCTTTGGCAGTGTCAAAGAGTCCAAAATATCTTTAAGTAGCCCATATATCGAGACAGAGTTTGATTAATTATTAAAATCAAGTTTGACCATGACCAATGGTCCAACAATCTCCTCCATTTTGGTAATTGACCAACCTTGACCGATATAACATCTTCGATCAATAGGATTTGAAAGATAATCAAAATTGTATTGTATCCTAAAAAAATTGTTCTTGTATCCTGCAAAAGATGTTAGATCCTATTTTTCCCCCGTTGTCACTTAGCAAAATAATTGCAAAGAGAGAAGCTCCCCTGTAATGTATGCATAAGAAATAATCGTTGAAGAAATATAAACATAAACATAATAATAAAAAATTTCACAAGCAGTTAATATTGAAGCATAAAGAGATAGTGCTATATCAAAAAAATATGAATCTAAACTGAAATGATATAATATGCTAAGTAGAGCATAAAAAGATGTTCACAATATATCAGCTTAGAAAGTCATAATCTCAAATGCAAATATAAAATAAAAGATAAAGTACTGATATCATGGAATATCGGAGCATTTTTAAGTAAACAAAGACATAATAAAGTCTCAAAAAGTGTGACATCTAGTCAAAATGTAATGCGTCTAGATCATAAATCCTCATCATCATCGTCATCAACAGTGCTAGCACGTCCACCATGTCTGGATGGACTAGCTCGAGAAGTGCCAGCTCCAGAATAGTGTGGAGTAGCACCAGAACCATGGTACCAGTCGTAAGCATTACCGGGCTGAATGAGAGAGTGTACCGCCTCATCCTCATAGCGGTATTCGGAGATAGCAGGATCTCTGGAAAGGGAACTGGCAGAGTGTCCAGTCTGGGCAAAACGGAGATCGACAAAGGAGTTGGTGAGTGCCTGAAATCGACTCACATCGTAGAACTTGCGTTCCCTGGATGTGTCAGTGATGAATGTCCGCAGATAAGAGAGGTGCTGATGAATACCCTCAAAAGATAATGGATATGCCTGAGGAGGTAGAGCAGGTACAGAAGGAGGAGCAGGAGGAGCGGCTGTGCTGCAACGGGATAGCTGGAGATACTTGGGCTCAGGGTCCAGAGCACAAATAGACAGATCGATGTCAAAACGCTGAAAGATGCGTGGAATGAACATCGCATAAGAGAGATTTCAATCTCTTGCGTGACATCGTCCCATCATCTGGATAATAGTCTTGGGAACCAAAAATGAAATTCCCTTGATGATGTGGTAGAGGGCAGATAGTTCAAGATTGGTAACATCATCTTTTGAAGTGTATTTTGGAAGAATAGTGGAATAGATGATGCGATGTAACACATAGTTAAATAATTCAAGTTTACGGCCTTAAACTTTCCAGAACGAATACGCACAGGTGCACAATGATTGTTCTTAAAGTTGAGAAGAGTCGTGCCATCGAAAAAAATCAAAATTAGTTATCATCGAGCGGGGCACCTCGTTAGGAACACCAAGGATTTCTGCTAACAAGGCATGATTGAACTCGATGTTAATACCTCCGACACGAGTCTTAACATCAAAAGTGTCTAACACAAAGTTGCAGTAAAATAATCTAATGGCATTAGTAGCTATAGGGAATTTTTCGGTGACAAGTCGGTGTAACCCTAATACCTCAAAGTAAGGACTGTGGTCAGGAAACACAGTCCACTTAATTGGGGTGCCAGTGCATATGTTGCACATGATAAAATCACAATACCATAGTAATGATTGGTCATGAGTTTCAAAATAAAACTCATTGTATGCACCGTCGGTCGATTAGACCGAGGAAAAGAGGGAATCCTCTGGTGGATTCGAAGACTATGCCTCTTCACTGGCGTTGGTCTTCTTCCTCTTAGAAGGAGTGAATCCCTTAGGTATTTCTCCCAAATTTGAATAGAAACTAATGAAATGAAGGAGATGGAAGGAGAGAGTTATATCTTCCCAAAATTGAGTATGTTGTAGAGATAGGAATTCTTCGCACGAATCCAAAATTTGGATAGAAATCTCCAACCGGATTAGGAGCAAGGAGTTGGAGAAAAGCTAAGGTTTTGGAGAGTTTCGGGCGGCTGTTGCTGCTGTTGGAAGGAGTTTGGAAGAGATGAAGAGAAGGGGTCCACGGGTTCTGACTTAAAAACATATACTACCAACAGAACTCTGGCCGAACTCGGGCAGAGTTCGCCTAGGGTTCTATTGATGAATTAAAAAAAAAATTGTAGGCTACATCCTTTTCATCATCCCCGTTCAATTATTTAATTATAAGTTTAGTAATTTTAAAATTTCAATTAATATAATTAATATTATTTTATAAATTAAATTTCGTTACAAAGCGACTGTTTCAGATTAGCTGTAGGGGTATTGTCCCAACTAACGGGAGTTCACCGGGGAACAATTAAATACCGCTTCGCTTTGACCGTAGTCGTGGTGACAGACAAACCCTTTGTAGGCTTGTCTTAAAAATAGTTTTTGAGTATTAAAACTAATTATATAAAACAAAATTAAAACAAAATTAATTGATATAATTGTAGCTCCCCTTCCCAAAAATTTTAAAATATTTTTATTTATTATTTAATTGATTTAAATGGTGATTATTAGATTTTATAAATAATTATTTAGTTTATTATTACGGTAGATGATTTTAGTCATGGTTAGGAATTTGAGTACAAGGTGACCAGAAATCATGGCACAGATAGTGCAGTGGCATGCTTTGACTAGTGTATCAGCCCTGGTAGGGAAGGCCGAGCCATAATGATGTCATAACTAGAAAACCAAGCCAAGTTGTGACATGACCATTATAAATAGTTAATTATTTATTATTAATATTATTTGACGTTTAAGTGACCCGGTGGTACCAAACTAGTCCAGACTGGACCCGAATCAAGCCCAAGCCTATGTAGACATACTTTTAGGTATGTACAAATATTTCCTAACTTTTTGGTGGACTTAATAATATTTCTCTAAATTTTTGGTTATTCGTACAAAATAGGCATTACTAATATTTAAATAGAGTTTTAGAATATTGGTACAATTTTTTAGGGCTAGATATGTTCACCAAGACTCTTTTGGTTATTTTAGTCGGTTGTTGGTATTATTATTATTATTATATAGTTATTATTGTAATTTTTCGTATATGCGTATAAATTGTATATTTGTAAATATATTATATAAATGCGTGTATTTGTATATATATAAATATATTATATAAATGTGTGTATTTGTGTGTATATATAAATATATTATACAAATCTGTGTATTTGTATGTAAGTTTAAATATATTATATAAATGTGTGTATTTGTCATCTCCGCCTCTAAGGGAATCATCTTACCAGACATTCAGCTGCCGGTCATCGAGTACTCCCAAGAGACACCATCCCCAGTCATCCCTTTCTCCGAGATGGAACTGTCGTCGCTGTCATCATCATTCCCCCATACCTTTGTCCTTAAATTCTCCTCAGGCTGCCCAAAACTTCTCAGAGTGCAGGAAGCAATCACCAAATGGAATTTATCATCTGCCTACCGAGTGGCCCCACTCGACCCCAAACACATTCTCCTTCATCTATCCTCAGAAATCGACCACAGGACTGTCTGGTCCAAGGGCACCTGTAAGATCGACAATCACCTAATGATCATCATCAAGTGGTCTCCTGATTTCAACACCAAAGTCGACCCCGCCACGGTGGCTGTTTGGGTTACCCTACCCAATCTCCCCCTCGTTTGTTTTGTCCCTGCGGCGCTGAAGCGTATCGCTAACTCATTCGGGACATACGTGGCGTCGGCACCAGAAACAAGCAATCTAACCAAAGCTCACTACGCCAAAATCTGCGTGGAAATGGACCTCTCATCAGAACCTCCCAACTTTATCACTATTGAGCTCGGCAACCTCACCCACACTCAAAAAATCCTCTATGACAACCACATCCAGTACTGCAACCACTGCCAACTCAGAGGGCACATACCAAAGTACTGCCACCGACTGCACCCGGAGCTGAAAAAGAAGCATTCCAGAAAAGAGGGCGATCGTGCGGAAGGAAATATCACCAAGTCACCCATTCTACCCCTACCGAACTCTCACACCCGATTCGACTCTAGCAACGAGAAGCCGAAGCCCTGTGAACAACTGAGCAAAGCCTTGATTCAGTTTAGTCCCCAAAATATAGAAATATCCAACCAATTTGACATTCTCGACTCAGAAGACCCGGCATCCGACAACCATGGAGAAGAAGCTCACACATCCGAGTCTCCATCCTCCCCCCACAGCCCCTTGCAGACGGCAGTCGCCATCGCCCCAAGCAGGACAGAACCCATCCAATCCACCACCAACCAGGAGGAAGATCCTATTCACCCACCTACCCCCCCATCCACCAGCACTATCCCTATCGAAGATGCACTGGCCATCCTCGGCACCGATCAAGTGAGGAGAGGCCTCCAAGTCGTCGCCGCAGGAGCACCCCTTCAACATCTATTAATCGAGAGCGCCCACGACTCCCTAGCCTTCCCATCCGAGGATACGGCAGTAGACTCTGCAGGGAATCTGATAGTCCTCCCCATCGACCTGCTCGAACGACAACCCCCTAGTAATTCCTCAACCTCGCCTGCAGAACCAGTCAACCCATCTCGGAGCAAACCAGGCGCCGACAAAACTGTCACCATTCTAACCAGATCCGCGGCAAGGCGGAACAAAAAAATCCCACACAATCTCTCTAATGCTTAACATCATCTCATGGAACGTTCGAGGTCTGGCGAACAAACCCACACTCAGGAGAATTTCCAGCCTCCGTAAAATTCACAAGATTGACATCTTCATCATCATCGAACCTAAAATCCCCTCCAAACGTCTCAAATCCACCCAGTTAGCTTTGGGTCTTCCTATCGCCATCGCTGGCAAGCATGACATCTGGATTCTGGGAACGAAGGATGTCAATATCGACATCATCCAGGACACCCACCAGGCTCTCTCCTGCTGGATCACTCACCCATCCCTCCCGGAGCGAGTCATCCTGTCGGCGGTCCACGGAAGCTGCGTCATCGCAGAGCGAAAACTACTCTGGAACGACCTCCTCGACACTCACCTCTTCAACCCTAATTCTTCCTGGCTTTGCGTTGGGGACTTCAATGCTATCACCTGCAGAGAAGAGAAGATCGGAGGCCGCACCCCGCCTCTCTCATCCATGCAAGACTTCAACAACTTCATCCTAAATGCTCACCTTACCCCCCTCCAGTTCAAAGGCAGCGAATTCACTTGGTGTAACATGCAGGAGGGAGACCGTCGCCAATACTCCCGATTGGACAGAGCCTTCACCAACGCTGGCTGGAACGACATGCGGATCACCACCTCCCTGTCCCACCTCAATTCCACAGAATCCGACCACACCCCTATCCTGCTGGAAATTAACAACAAATCTCACCCTTCCAAAAAGAACTTCCAATTCCTCGACTTCTGGACCACCCATCCACAATTCCTGAGCATCGTGACTGAAGCATGGAACAGTCAAGACTCGCCGAACCCTCTTTCTCGAGTCAGCAAAAAGCTTAAAGCCACCAGGAAAGCTCTATCCAACTGGAGCAAACAAGCCTTCGGGGACATTTTCCAAGCCATCCGCACCGCTGAAGATGATGTTTCCCGTGCCGAAGTTCTATTCATCCAAGACCGATCTCCCGCGGTCAGGAGAGCCTTGAATCTCACTAAGGCCATCCTCAAATTCAGACTCAGAATCGAGACTGATTTTTGGAAGCAGAAAGCTAGATTAAAATGGGACAGCGACGGGGACTAAAACTCCAAATATTTCCATGCCTGTGTTAACGGCAAAAGGAATAAACTCTCGATAAACCACATCGCGGACGAGCAAGGCATCATCAGATCTGACCAGAAAGAGATCCAAGAAGCGGCCACAGATTTCTACACCAAATTATTTTCTAAGGAGACTGTCCAAAAAGACTCCACATTCCTTGACCAAATCCCAACCATCATTAACGACTCCGACAATGCGATGCTGGAACGCCCTCTGTCCGAACAGGAAGTGAAAGACGCGGTATGGGCCCTGAATGCGGACAGCGCCCCCGGTCCAGACGGCTTCACTGGCACCTTCTTTCGCACGTGCTGGGAAATCATCAA
Organism: Iris pallida; assembly: GCA_029216955.1. Lineage (NCBI taxonomy): Eukaryota > Viridiplantae > Streptophyta > Magnoliopsida > Asparagales > Iridaceae > Iris > Iris pallida. The sequence continues at coordinate 188,075 of JANAVB010038045.1, forward strand.
GCAAGACATCACTGAAGCGGCTATCGCCTTCATCGAGGGTGTGCACTATCCCAAAGCCATATCCAGCGCCAACCTCATCCTCATTCCGAAAAAAGATAACCCTAACTCCTTTCGCGACTTCCGTCCCATCAGCCTCTGCAATTTTACTAACAAAATTATCTCCAAAATCATCGCAACTAGAATGGCAGATACACTCCCTAAAATCATCTCGGAGGAACAAAGCGGATTCGTCCGCAGAAGAAACATCCACGACAACATCATGCTGGCCCATGAGCTCATCACATGCATGAAACTTCCGGCTAGAGGAAGCAACATCGCCATCAAAGTCGACATGGAAAAAGCATACGACAGACTCGACTGGCAATTCATGATTTGGGTCTTTAAAGCTTTCGGATTCTCCGAGAATTGGATCAACATCGTGTGGAGATCCATCAGTAACTCATGGTTCTCCACAGTCATCAATGGCCAATCTGACGGTTTCTTCAAATCGAGCCGCGGTGTCAGACAGGGCGATCCTTTATCCTCTACGGTCTTCATTATTGTTGCCGACGCTTTGAGCAGAAACCTCAACAACATGATCAATCTACCCAATTTTAAGCTTTACCACACAGCCAGCGGTTGCCCAGCCATCACCCACCTGGCCTTTGCCGACGACTTGCTCATCTTCTCCTCCGGGGATATCGGCTCGATGGAAGTTGTTCACAACACTATGAACAGGTACTCTAGATGCTCAGGTCAGAAGATCAACCTTTCTAAGAGTGTCATCTATGCCCATCACAGCATCAAGAGCGAGATCGCTACCAGACTCACTAACCTAACTTCCATAGCGGTGACTCAGCCTCCTTTCTCCTATCTTGGCTGCCCCCTGGTTTACGAAAAATCTAATGCCAGCATATTCGAGAACTTGATCTCCAAAATCAGGAGCAAAATCGCAGGATGGCACAACGCCACCCTATCCCCCGGGGGGAAAATAATCCTCATCAAACATGTGCTTAATTCCATCCCCATCCACACTCTTGCTGCTTGTTCACCGCCCAGGAAGGTCATCACGTCGATCGAGAAGACTCTTTGCAACTTCTTCTGGGGGCATAGCAAAGGACAAGACAAACACCACTGGGCCAGCTGGGACACCATGGCCACTCCTACTGAGAACGGCGGGTTAGGTTTCACCAAGCTAGATCTCATCGTCAATGCCTTCTCCATGAAGCTGTGGTGGAAACTTCGCACCAGCCAAAACCTGTGGACCAGGTTCATGAAGGCCAGGTACTTCAAACACATCCACCCAGTAATGGCCATTGCCAACAGCAGATCCTCTACGGCATGGCGCCGTATCTTAAGAGGCCGTGATTGGGCCGAACCCGCGATCAGACTTAGTCTGGGTTGTGGCGAGGCCAACCCATTCCTGGAACGGTGGATAGGTGACAGCCTAATCCCGAACATTTCTGAATCTCCCAGAAACACCATGATAAAAGACCTTTGGAATTTCACCAATAATGATTAGGATTGGGACAGGATTCGCGAATGGTCTGGCAACGAAACTGTTGACAGCATTCGCCAGCTCGGTCTTATCATTAGGCCAGATGTTGACAATCTGAAGTGGTCGCTAGCAGCCTCCGGAGCCTTCTCCGTTCGGTCGGCGAGACTCATGATCCAAGAGAATGGGCCTGACCTTTTCATCAAGCGCTTCTGGCACTCCTGCATCCCTAAGAAATGGTCCTTCCTCCTGTGGAGAGTCATGAAAAAGAAACTGCCCACCGACGATAACCTTATCTCCATCGGATTCAGTCTGGCGTCCGCGTGCAATTGCTGCACTGAGCGCCACACGAAAACCATTGACCACATATTTCAGAAGGGAGACCTCCCGCACCAAATCTGGAACACCCTCAATCACCACTTCAACGTGCATCTTAGAGACGGGCGCTTTATCGATCTCCTTGCCCACTGGGGATCTTCCTCCCACGGCCACCAGATCGTTGCAGCGGCCGCTACCTGGGCAATCTGGAAAAACCGCAACAAAGCGAGATATGAGGACCATCAGTTCTCAACCGATCAGCTATTCCGGGAAATTCAACGGCTATGTCGCAAGCGGATCACTTTCTGCTCGCACATTCCTTCAGCCTGCAGGCACTCGTTCTTTTCTTAGTAGTGGCGGATGCGTCTGCCCCCCTTGTCTTTTGTGGTATACTTTTGTCTTGTATACGCTTCTGGCTTCAGCTTTTTGAGCCTTGTTTTTAATAAAAAGGGGGGTGTTCTGTTCAAAAAAAAAAAAAAAAAAAAAAAATATATATATATATATATATATATATATATATATATATTTTATATATATATATATATATATATATATATATATATATATATATATATTTGTATTTGTATATATATAAAAAAAAAATATATATATATATATATATATATATATATATATACAAATACAAATATATATATATATATATATATATATATATATATATATATATATATATATATATATATACATTATATATGTGTGTTTGTGTGTATGTAAATATAAATATGTATTATATATGTGAGTATGTGTGTGTATATATAAATATATATAATATATGGTCGTATGTGTATATATATGAACGTATAAAGTAGTATGTATACATATATGTGTGTGTGTATATATATATATATATATATATATATATATATATATATATATATATATATATATATATATATGTATATGTATATATTAATTGCTAAATATAAAAAGAAATAGAAATAGAAAAAAGAAAAAGAAAAAAAGATAAGAAATAAAACCAAAAAGAGCAGCCCGGCCCAACAATTTTCCCCCATCCAACAGACTAAACCGAGCAGGAGGGGATCCCAGCCCGACCCCTCCTCTCGTGTCCGAGCGGATATTAATATATATGGAGAGATCGAGGAAGGAGAAGATTAAAACAAAGCCCTAACACCGCCAACCTCGACCTCAGCCCTGGGCGACCCTCTCAGCCCTGGGCGCTGCCGTGCGAGGCCCCCGGCCGGCCTGGTCAGCGTGGATGCAGCGCGCGCACGTGCGAAGAACATGGAGAACGACAGCCACGAGTGCAGCGATCGATCGATTTCGAGCCTCTTTTTCTTCCATATTTCTCGACGAAACTCCGAGCTACAAACTCTGGTATGAACCTCTCATAACCCTCTTTAGATCCCAGTAAATAACTTTGATAATCGTAGAAAAACGTGTCTGCAATATCGACACGAAGTCGAGCAAAAATGGTGCAAAAACACAACACTAGTACAGTGTAATCATCCATGTTTGAAGATCGATTCCGATCGATCTAATGCCATATTAGAAATTCTATTTTAACACATTTATAGACAACATGTAGGCGTCGACAACCCCGTTTGCAGAAGACGATTTCATCGACTACGCGCCGAGAAATCAGATCCCAAAGTTCATGAAAAATATGTTTTAAAAATTAGAAAAATCCTCGATACGACGTGCGTCCCGCCAATCCGGGTGACGTGGTCACGAATTGAAAGCATTGAAAGGTGCGTAATGGCTTCGTGGACGTGTGGGCTTTGACGAAATTCAAATTGGTCGCGTGTGCGTGACGAATTTGATGCATATTCGTCGAAATTTACCGTATCGACCCCTTTGCACAAACTCCAATTACTTTGTGCATGTTCGTCAGATCGAGATGAAACTTGTGCCAACAGGACCGTATCGTTTTTCTGGTCCTATATGCCAAGTTTGGTCCAATTTTGAGACAGTTGATTGGATCGGCATTTTGCGGGCCCCCACGGTCCGATTCAACGGACGATTTTGTGCATGGCCCGCCGGAATCCAACTTTGGACATACGGTTGGGTTCGTATCAGAAAAACGAACTTGCTGACATATAGTTTGATGACTTTAGAAACTGTTGACTCTGGCATGCTTTTCGGTGCAAAACGGGTCCAACGGCGGACACCGTTTTGACGAAAAATTACCGTTTTACCCCTGTATCCGGAATTGGAATTAAGGACAGGCAATCCAAGCTAAGTTGACTATTCTGAGAATATTGGTAATGTTTATTTTAGCATCTGGAGACTTTTTGCATGTGTTGACTTTAGTGACTCATCTGATGTGGTTATACTATCGGTTTCTCCAGCTAAGGACCTCAGGCAAGTGCACTTTCTGATTGCTTTCGATTCATAGTAGTCTTTTCATCTCAAGTTATACATATGTCTTGTTGTTTGTTGACACGCTCGTCAAACGGAGTCATCGGTAGGGGAAATACCTTAGTAAACATGTGGACTACCCAGAACTATCCCAATATGTCTAATCTTGACTGCTAGCAGCTGTACACGACACAAGCAGGGTGCCGTACTTACCCCCTAGCCGTTCACATGTTGAAAAGGATATTTTAAACCACATAGATAGTTGTCTTTTATTTGTTTTCCTTATCTTCTTCACAACTTGTCATGTCATCAGTTTACTTTCTAGTTTTCATCTCTCATATGTTATTTTCAAGTTTTGTTAATTTTATTGTTTTTTTCGCATTGCCGTCGGTTTGTGTACTAGTTCCATTCCTGACTGGAAACCAACATTTTTCAGGTTAGCTATGGCTTCACTTAGCTTTCGGAGATACAGGTGTACTTGCAGGTAGAAACCAAGAAATAGATAACACTTGTAACATTTTCATTAATTGTAAAACTTTGTATTTTCTTTAAACATAAATCTTGTAAATGTTGTAATAAATTTAGAAATGTGAATGAGCAATAAAGTTTATTTTGATCAATTATTTCTTACGGGCTTGACAGTGTTCTACCGTCGACTCTGCGGCGTAGGCTAGCTTGGACACGTCTCGTATCCGAAAAAGCGGGTGCGGGTCGTGACAATTATTGCCATCTAAAATTCCTAATTTTTGACGTAAATAATTGAAACGATCTTCCGCTAGAGGTTTTGTGAAGATGTCAGCTAATTGATTCTCTGTGTCTATGTATATAAGTTTTATATCTCCATTTTGTTGATGATCTCAAAGAAAATGATGTCGAATTTCGATGTGTTTAGTACGAGAGTGACATACTGGATTCTTAGTCAAATTGATAGTGCTAGTATTGTCACAGAAAATGGGTATGTGAGTGTATTGTAAGCCAAAGTCTTCTAAGGTTTCTTTCATCCACAAATTTTGTGCACAACAACGTCCTGCGGCGATATACTCAGCCTCAGTTGTTAATAATGCGATAGAATTTTGTTTCTTGCGAAACCAAGAGACTAAAGCTTTGCTGTCACGACCCGCACCCAATATTTGGGCATGAACCGTGGGTACGTCTAGCCTACGCCGCGGTATCGACGATAGAACGTTGTCTAATCATCTCCATATTTTATCAAATACAACCATGCAGTTCATAGAATTCTACAACACAACCCAGAATCCACAGATCAGTCCACAACAGCAGGATATATATATAAATAACCATAGTGAAAGAGAAGCTAATACTGATCTGAATAATCTCCAAGATAGAGAACAAAATGTGATAAACGAAATCATCTCAAACGAACAAAATATGCTAAGGTGGATGTCCACTACTCAACTCTCATAATCCTCAAATAAAATAAAGTACAATAAATGAACGAGTTTCCGAAGCCAACTCCTGCTCTACAGAATAATATCTAGCTAAATATCTACTGCGGAGGTAGCTGTAGAAGCATGGAAAATATTGCTTTTAGTCCCGCATCGGAAAGGAGAAAAAGAAAGGGCTCACTCCATTCTATAAATAGAGCCCCCTTGCCTCCTTTGAAAAGGGCACCAACTTCTCTTCCCTCCTTCCAACTTGGACTCTTTCTACTACGCACCTTCGGGTGCTAAGTCGAAGAAGTCAAGGGCAGCGCGGGCTCGTCGAGCTCAGTCAGCTGTCCCAACCTCTGACCATCAGAGTGCCCCGCTAACTGTTAAAGCGGGCCTCTGATGGAAAGTTGTAAACATGATACCTACGCACTCGTGTGTTCGGGATACCTGGGCCCACAAAACGAGTACAAAGGTTGACCGAGATGTCCTTGACTTGCGAGATGGGATCCTTCACAAGCGCAAGGAAAGAAGGGGATTCTTTATGACCGCTCGAATTCAACATGGAGCTTCATGCGGCTCAAAATCCAGAAAGCCTCATGCGGCCCAAAAGCAGCAAGGGGGCCTTAGGCGGCCCAAAATCATCATGGAAGCCCATGCGGCTCAGCCAGAAGGAGCCTCATGCGGCTCAGAAACTCATACGGACCGAAAGTCTTCTGGAGCCTCATGCAGCTCAGATAAGCTCTATGCGGTTACGACTCCGATCATGACGACTCTTCATGCGGCTCGAGTATGAAAACTCTTATGCGGCTCGAGTATGGAGACGCTCATGCGGCTCGGTCATGACGACTCTTCATGCGGCTCGGTCATGACGACGCTCATGCGGCTCGAGTATGAAGACTCTCATGCGGCTCGGTCATGACGAATCTCATGCGGTTCCGGTAAGGAGATTCTCATGCGGCTCCGGCACGACGACTCTTATGCGGTTTGAGTGTGATGACTTTCATGCGGCTCATGAGTACAACAGTTGGGACACGTGGCGGGACACGTGTCTAAAGCCGATCATATCTTAATAAGTCAGATCTACTACAATCAAAGTAATCTCTAGATTGAGTCGAATCCTAATAATCATAACAAACAGTGGGGACACGTGGCAGAGAATGATTCAGATTTATTCATTCAGATTTGCAAACGTCAACAAATTATCATGATGCAGATTTGTTGCAATCAGCATTAATTACTCATTGGATTCGGCACAATCTACATTAATGACCCAGATTCAACACATTCAGGATTAATGGCCCAGATTGATTAATCAAGTGGCCGCCGACTTTTGAGAGGGGGTAATCATTGCAAACCCTAATGATGCCCCCCACTATTATAAATAGCAAGGTGCCATTCCCTTGCAAGACACAGACAGATACATACGGAGAGAGACAGATAAGACATACAGAGAGAAAAGGAGCGAGACATAGAGAGCCAAAGAGCTAGAGAGAGAATATACAGAGCCTGAAAGGAGAGCATTTCTTCAGCAACGCCAAGCAGTTCTTCTACGGAGCCAAGGCTGCACCCGATCGTCCAAGGAGTAAGGCAGAGCTGCCGTCACTTTCTCGAGCCTCTACCATCACCCCCCAGAATCTAAAATAAACAATTGTACTTAGACTGCTGTACCTAGGCTTTCGTCCCTAGGCTTTCTTTGTACAAGCGAGTTTGTAACGTGAAGTAAAAGTCCAGTCCTCCGATAATTGTTCTGCTCTTTTATATTTCATGACAAACACGATGGCGACTCTGCTGGAGACAAATTTCTCCACGGCTGAGGAGTTGGTTACGCAGTCGGAAGCAGCCAAGCTTGGCTCCACGCAACAGAAGATGGTCGTCCGTTTCGACCAACAGGCGTTTGAAGAGATGCTCTCTGAAGGAAGTGCCAGCTCGATCCAGAAGCGAACCCGCACAAAGAAAGCTCACTGCGAGTGGAGGCCAAAATCATTTGGTCCTCCACAAGCTCTGGACGGGGTACTCTCTGCTACCCAAGACGGCGAAGGCGACTCTCATACGGCTCCACTTCGAGCCGTAGAGAACTCTGCTGTCCCCAAGTCCGGCAGAGGAAAGCACTACGATGCTGGACTTGTAGGGACAAAGCGCGAATCTATGTGCCCCAAGAAGAAGCCGAGCACTCCTGTGGCCAAATCTGCCAACCACATACAGGAGGCTCATGCGGGTGGATCTACTAGCCGCATGAAGAAAGTCTATGCGGCCAGATCATCCAGCCGCATGAAGAAAACTCATGCGACTGAGACTCTCAGCCACATAAAGAAAGCCAATGCAGCTACGTCTGCCAGCCGCATGAAGATTGTTGAGGACGACATCATGACGCCTACCCCGCGCGGCTCTGTCTTCGACTGCCTGTCTTATGGTCCTGATCTCTTGTGCTCCCAAGAAGATATGTCTGACTCTCTCCAGCATCACCTAGACTCTTCCTACTATGTACCTTTACGCACTAGAGCGAAGAAGTCTAGGGCAGCGCGAGCTTGGCACGCTCGATCCGCTGATCCTGTCTCTGATCATCTGAGTGTCTCGTATACCGTTATACGGGCCTCAGATGTAAAGTTGTACAGAACCACTCGAGTCCAGCCCCCGGTGGCAAACGGACAGAGAAGTGCACAAAAGTCTTCCAAAATCCAGGGAGCAAGCATGGTCGATCCAGACCAGTCTGACTTGCGTGAGGCCATCCTCCACAAACGCAAGGAAAGAGAAGACGCATCGGGGTACAAAATGTCCTTCCACGGACGTCACTGCACCCAAGTCATCGTCAACTGCTGCTGCAATAATGCGACGGTGCGAGAAGACCGGCAGTCCGTCTTTCAAAGACTGCAACAGCCGTCTTCAGAAGATGAGGTACTTCCCGTTGTCTCCTGCAACTCGGCTCGGAAAGTCTCCGCTGATGAAAGAGGGAAGAAGACAAATGTTCCCAGCCCGAAGATTTCAACCACTTCGACTAAAAGACTATCGTCCAAACGGGTGCCCACCACCGGAGTTTTCCAAGGTACTCGTTCTAAGACGAAATCTGCTACAGTGGGAGATTCGTCGTCCACAGTGCAGGGGGTTGCTGGGACTGGGGGTAGCACCCCTCCGAGCCTCCACAATAACCCGATGTTCTATGAAGATGAGTCAGGGGAGGCAACTCTTCCATCAGATTCAGCAAACCCTGACATCCCCAAGAACGTCCATAACTCCCAAGACGAGGCGAACTCGGAGACTGGGGGTACTGTTCCTTCCGAGTCTGAATCAGAAGAGAACATACCCACATACCCCGATGACTTCTCACTATAAGGGTACGATTCGGAGGGTGCTTCCTCTACCGCCCCGTCCATCTCTCCTCACGTAAAGACGGTATTCATGACAGACAGCAGACAAGGAGGTTCCAGTAATTGCCAACGCATCGACAGTCTCGAAGCCATATTGCTTACTTTGGTCAAGTCTGTAGACGAGATTAAAGCGGCCCTTCTAACTCTGCAAGGAGGGACGCCTGGCCAAACAAGCGCGGGTCCCACGGTCAATGCGGACTCGAATTCGGAGGCACCAAACCCGGGCAACGATCCTCCTGAAACAACGGCCCCCACCATCGTGGACGAGGCCCGCGAAGCTAGAAGTGAGGTCCAGGAGCTCCGAGCCATGTTTCACGCTCGAGAAAATGCTCAAGACCTCAGAATACGACAACCGTACCCTACTGCATGGAGGGAAGTTCCATTCCCACCAAGATATAAGCCATTTAATATCAATCCTTATGATGGCAAGACCTCAGCAAGTCGGTACATTACTTACTTCGAGGTCACCACCGACCATCTGCCCCATGACGATGCTATTCTCACACGATTATTCATCGGGGCATTGGAAGGGGTCGCCTTCGACTGGTACCGCAACCTGCCAGACAACTGCATCCACTCCTTCGCCGGCTTCTAGCGCATGTTCTTGGAGAGATTCTACAAAGTAGGGCAGGACATCACAATATCCACCCTCATGGACGTCGTCCAAGGGGAGAGAGAGCTAATAAGAAACTATATCGAGCAGTTTCGCCAAACCGCAATGAAGCTGCCATCTGAAAATCCGGATTCCTCCTTGATTGAAATTTTCTAAAAGAGATTGCTCCCAACAATCAGTCTCTGGATGGGCGAAAGTCAATTCAAGGATTGGAAGACGCTCATCATCAGTGCCACAAGCGCCGAAGAACGATTGAAGAAGGCTCGCCAATTGGGACTGCACATCTCGGACGGAGAGAATAAGGGCAAGCGTCCAAACAACAATAATGGGGGTAGCCCCTCCAACAATCGCGACAACAAGGGCAAGCAGGCTATGGTGGCCGACACAGCACAGAAACCTGAGCCAAAATTGGCAGACAAGCAATGGCCACAAATGACCTATTCCTTCGAAGACGGCAACGTCAAGCCCATCTTGGACATACTCATACAAGGAGACAAAATTCAGCTTCCTCCACCAAGACGGAAACCTCGGCCGGCAGAAATGGAGAACCCAAAGTACTGCCATTACCACCGCTACGTCCACCATGCTACACACGACTGCTACCAGCTAAAATGGCACATCCAAAATCTCATCGATTCGAACGCTCTGGCCATCGATTTCAAGGAGGTAACGGTGGCAGCCAATATGGTATCGGTACAATTTGACATCTTCCCTTCGACGAAAACTCAAGACGGTGTGGTCCCCATCCCTCTGGCGACAATAGAGATTGCTAATCTTCCACCTCCCCGAGATCAGGCTGCTGGTCTAGTGCCCCACACCACATTACGGAGGAAGGTCATGTGGGTCCATCCGGACCTGGTACCCGAGGTGACTCAATCCACACCACCTTTCGTTCGCAAGAAGAAGAGTGGAAAAGTCAGATCCTGCCGCACAATCTCGGTAGACATCGAAGAAGCCACAGCTGTCGTTACCCGGTCCGGGGCACAATCCCAACCAGTGACTGATAACTCGGCTGAAGATCATCAGCCAGCTACTACTGACGCTCTGGGGCCTTCAACAAGAAGGTTAAAATCAGAACATTCCAAGTGGACGATCTGGTTCTGGCAGTCTGGAGGCCGATGGTCATGACTCGCAAGACCGTCGGCAAGTTCCAGCCAAAATGGGAAGGTCCATTTATTATCGAGGCTGTATTCTCCAACGGTGCTTACCGCCTCGTAAAACAAAATAGAGACTTGCTCATGTTTCCCGTCAACGGCGAGTTCCTGAAGAAATATTATGCCTAAACGACATTTTCCAGATTATCGAGTCATGTACCCGCTGGTGCCGCTGAACTCACTTTCACAATATTCTAGATTATCGAGTCATGTACCCGCTGGTGCTGCTGAACTCACTTTCATAATATTCCAGATTATCGAGTCATGTACCCGCTGGTGCCGCTGAACTCACTTTCACAACATTCCAGAGCATTGAGTTATGTACCCGCTGGTGCTACTTAACTCACATCTACAACATTCTAGATTATTGAATCATGTACCCTCCCGTACCGCTGAACTCACGATCTCCCAGATTATCGAGTCATGTACCTGCAGGTGCCTCTGAACTCACATTCCGGTCACGCTTTCAGATAGTAAGTCATGTATGACCATACCTCTGAACTTTCTTCCTGAAAGAGATCCTCCCTCATGATCCACTACCCGCACTCCCAGTGCACAAAAAGGGTAACAGATCCACAAATTTCCAAAACGGCCATGTCCTCATTACCTCTGAGTCGTTTCACTTCCGCCAAAAATAAATCACCCCTTTACATAGAACTTCCATGTCCTCATTACCTCTGAGTCATTCTTTGTACCCCCCTTCATTGAGCCCACTCCTGCCATGTCCTCATCACCTCTGAGTGGGAAGGCTCCATCGAAGAAACCTTCATGCTTGCCATGTCCTCATTACCTCTGAGTAAGTATGATGATTCCCTTTTGACTTATTATCTGTACCCACAACCGGAGTACGCCAAGGATAATAGTTCCACAAATATTCTCCGCTAAGTCCACTCCTGCCATGTCCTCATTACCTCTGAGTAGGAAGACTCCACGATAAAACCTTCGTACTTACCATGTCCTCATTACCTCTGAGTAAGTATGTTGGTTCTCTCTCATCTTATTATCCGTACCCTGAACCAGGGTACGCCAAGGGTAATAGGCCCACAAATGTCCTCTGTTGACCACAAATATCCCCCGTTGAGTCCACTCCTGCCATGTCCTCATTACCTCTGAGTAGGAAGACTCCGCGGTAAAACCCCCATACTTGCCATGTCCTCATTACCTCTGAGTAAGTATGTTGGTTTTCTCTCGTCTTATTATCCGTATCCTGCACCAGGATACGCCAAGGATAATAGGCCCACAAATGTCCTCTGTTGACCACAAATGTCCGCAGCTGACCACAAATGCCGCACTAGGTCCCCTAGTACAACCGCATCTTTCCTCATCATCACAAGCTTTTGGAGCCCAGCTGTTCCATAGCATTCTTTCACCCAATGTATAGGACTTCCATGTTGATAGCACCTCTGAGTTGTTATGTGTACCCTTCATGGAGCCTACTCCTATCACGTCCTCATTACCTCCAAGTAGGAAGGCTCCATTGAAGAAACCCTCATATTTACCACGTCCTCATTACCTCTGAGTAAGTATGATGGTTCTCTCTCGTCTTATTATCCGTACCTAAAAACAAGGCACGCCAAGGATGATAAGTCCACACAAAATCTCCAGCGGAAGCACCCAAACCTATCACATCCATCCTACCTCTGATATGATCTCCACACCAAAACAACTCTACTTTCCATGCTTCTTATTCAAAGTGTTCCAAAATTTTAATTTGAAAACTTTGAAAGGGGTCTTGTAGAAGCATGGAAAATATTGCTTTTAGTCCCACATCGGAAAGGAAAAAAAGAAAAGGCTCACTCCATTCTATAAATAGAGCCCCCTTGCCTCCTTTGAAAAGGGCACCAACTTCTCTTCCCTCCTTCGAACTTGGACTCTTCCTACTACGCACCTTCGGGTGCTAAGTCGAAGAAGTCTAGGGCAGCGCGGGCTCGTCGAGCTCAGTCAGCTGTCCCAACCTCTGACCATCAGAGCGCCCCGCTAACTGTTAAAGTGGGCCTCTGATGGAAAGTTGTAAACATGATACCTACGCACTCGTGTGTTCTGGATACTCGGGCCCAAAAAACGAGTACAAAGGTTGACCGAGATGTCCTTGACTTGCGAGATGGGATCCTTCACAAGCGCAAGGAAAGAAGGGGATTCTCTATGACCGCTCGAATTCAACATGGAGCTTCATGCGACCCAAAATCCAGAAAGCTTCATGCGGCCCAAAAGCAGCAAGGGGGCCTTAGGCGGCCCAAAATCAACATGGAAGCCCATGCGGCTCAGCCAGAAGGAGCCTCATGCGGCTCAGAAACTCATGCGGACCGAAAGTCTTCTGGAGCCTCATGCGGCTCGGATAAGCTCTATGCGGTTACGACTTCGATCATGACGACTCTTCATGCGGCTCGAGTATGAAGACTCTCATGCGGCTCGAGTATGGAGACGCTCATGCAGCTTGAGTATGGAGACGCTCATGCGGCTCGTTCGTGACGACTCTTCATGCGGCTCGGTCATGACGACGCTCATGCGGCTCGAGTATGAAGACTCTCATGCAGCTCGGTCATGACGACTCTCATACGGTTCCAGTATGGAGACTCTCATGCGGTTCAGGCACGACGACTCTCATACGGTTTGAGTGTGATGACTTTCATACGGCTCATGAGCACAACAGTTGGGACACGTGGCGGGACACGTGTCAAAAGCCGATCACATCTTAATAAGTCAGATCTACTGCAATCAAAGTAATCTCTAGATTGGGTCAAATCCCAATAATCATAACAAACAGTGGGGACACGTGGCAGAGAATGATTCAGATTTATTCATTCAGATTTACAAACGTCAACAAATCATCATGATGCAGATTTGTTGCAATCATTATTAATTACTCATTAGATTCGACACAATCTACATTAATGACCCAGATTCAACACATTCAGGATTAATGGCCCAGATTGATTAATCAAGAGGCCGCCGACTTTTGAGAGGGGGCAATCATTGCAAACCCTAATGATGCCCCCCACTCTTATAAATAGCAATGTGCCATTCCCTTGCAAGACACAGACAGATACATACGAAGAGAGACGATAAGACATACAGAGAGAAAAGGAGCGAGACATAGAGAGCCAGAGAGCTAGAGAGAGAATATACAGAGCCTGAAAGAAGAGCATTTCTTCAGCAACGCCAAGCAGTTCTTCTACGGAGCCAAGGCTGCACCCGATCGTCCAAGGAGTAAGGCAGAGCTGTCGTCGCTTTCCCGAGCCTTTACCGTCACCCTCCAGAATCTAAAATAAATAATTGTACTTAGACTGCTGTACCTAGGCTTTCATTCCTAGGCTTTCTTTGTACAAGCGAGTTTGTAACGTGAAGTAAAAGTCTAGTCCTCCGATAATTGTTCTGCTCTTTTATATTTTATGGCAAATACGATGGCGACTCTGCTGGGGACAAACTTCTCTACGGCTGAGGAGTTGGTGACGCAGTCGGATGCAGCCAAGCTTGGCTCCACGCAACAGAAGATGGTCGTCCGTTTCGACCAACATGCGTTTGAAGAGATGCTCTCTGAAGGAAGTGTCGGCTCGATCCGGAAGCGAACCCGCACAAAGAAAGCTCACTGCGAGTGGAGGCCAAAATTATTTGCTCCTCCACAAGCTCTGGACGGGGTACTCTCTGCTATCCAAGACGGCGAAGGCGACTCCCATACGGCTCCACTTTGAGCCGTAGAGAACTCTGCTGTCCCCATGTTCGACAGAGGAAAGCACTACGATGTTGGACTTGCAGGGACAAAGAGCGACTCTATGCGCCCCAAGAAGAAGCCGAGCACTCCTATGGCTAAATCTTCCAACCACATGCAGGAGGCTCATACGGGTGGATCTATACCAGCCGCATGAAGAAAGTCTATGCGGCCAGATCATCCAGCCGCATGAAGAAAACTCATGCGGCTGAGACTCCCAGCTGCATGAAGAAAGCCTATGCGGCTACGTCTGCCAGCCGCATGAAGATTGTTGAGGATGGCTGCATGACGCCTAACCCGCGCGGCTCTGTCTTCGATCGCCTGTCTTATGGTCCTGATCTCTTGTGCTCCCAAGAAGATATGTCTGACTCTCTCCAGCATCACCTAGACTCTTCCTACTATGTGTCTTTACGCACTAGAGCGAAGAAGTCTAGGGCAGCGCGAGCTTGGCACGCTCGGTCCGCTGATCCTGTCTCTGATCATCTGAGCGTCCCACATACTATTATACGGGCCTCAGATGAAAAGTTGTACAGAACCACTCGAGTCCAGCCCCTGGTGGCAAACGGACAGAGAAGTACACAAAAGTCTCCTAAAATCCAGGAAGCAAGCATGGTCGATCCAGACCAGTCTGACTTGCGTGAGGCCATCCTCCACAAACGCAAGGAAAGAGAAGACACATCGGGGTACAAAAAGTCCTTCCACGGACGTCACTGCATCCAAGTCATCGTCAACTGCTGCTACAATAATGCGACGGTACGAGAAAATCGACAGTCCGTCTTTCAAAGACTGCAACAGTCGTCTTCAGAAGACGAGGTACTTTCCGTCATCTTCTGTAATTCTGCTCGGAAAGTCCCCGCTGATGGAAGAGAGAAGAAGACAAATATTCCCAGTCCGAAGATTTTAACCACTTTGACTAAAATACTATCGTCCAAACGGGTGCCCACCACCGGAGTTTTCCAAGGTACTCGTTCTAAGACGAAATCTGCTACATTGGGAGATTCGTCGTCCACAGCGCAGGGGGTTGCTGGGACTGGGGGTAGCACCCTCCGAGCCTCCACAACAACCGGATGTTCCAAGAAGATGAGTCAGGGGGGCAACTCTCCCATCAGATTCAGCAAACCCTGACGTCCCCGAGAACGTCCACAACTCCCAAGATGAGGCAAACTCGGAGACTGGGGGTACTGTTCCTTCCGAGTCTGAACCAGAAGAGAACATACCCATATACCCCAATGACTTTTCACTACAAGGGTATGATTCGGAGGGCGCTTCCTCCACCGCACCGTCCATCTCTTCTCACGTAAAGACGGTATTCATGACAGACTGCAGCCAAGGAGGTTCCAGTGATCGCCAACGCATCGACAGTCTCGAAGCCATATTGCTTGCTTTGGTCAAGTCTGTAGACGAGATTAAAGCGGCCCTTCCAACTCTGCAAGGAGGGACATCTGGCCAAACAAGCACGGGTCTCGCGGTCAATGCGGACTCGAATTCGGAGGCACCAAACCCGGGCAACGATCCTCCTAAAACAACGGCCCCCACCGCCGTGGACGAGGCCCGCGAAGCGAGAAGAGAGGTCCAGGAGCTCCGAGCCATGTTTTATGCTCGAGAAAATTCTCAAGACCTCAGAATACGGCAACCGTACCCTGCTGCATGGAGGGACGTTCCATTCCCACCAAGATATAAGCCGTTCAATATCAATCCTTATGATGGCAAGACCTTAGCAAGTCGGTACATTACTTACTTCGAGGTCACCACCGACCATCTACCCCATGACGATGCTATTCTCATACGATTATTCATCGGGGCATTGGAAGGGGTCGCCTTCGACTGGTACCGCAACCTGCCAGACAACTGCATCCACTCCTTCGCCGGCTTCAAGCGCATGTTCTTGGAGAGATTCTATAAAGTAGGGCAGGACATCACAATGTCAACCCTCATGGACGTCGTCCAAGGGGAGAGAGAGCTAACAAGAAATTATATCGAGCGGTTTTGCCAAACCGCAATGAAGCTGCCATCTGGAAATTCGGATTCCTCCTTGATTGAAATTTGCCAAAAGAGATTGCTCCCAACAATCGGTCTCTGGATGGGCGAAAGTCAATTCAAGGATTGGAAGACGTTCATCATCAGTGCGACAAGCGCCGAAGAACGATTGAAGAAGGCTCGCCAATTGGGACTGCACATCTCGGACGGAGAGAATAAGGGCAAGCGTCCTAACAACGATAATGGGGGTAGCCCCTCCAACAATCACGACAACAAGGGCAAGCAGGCTATGGTGGCCGACACAGCACAGAAACCTGAGCCAAAATTGGCAGACAAGCAATGGCCACAAATGACCTACTCCTTCGAAGACAGCCACGTCAATCCCATCGTGGACATGCTCATACAAGGAGACAGAATTCAGCTTCCTCCACAAAGACGGGAACCTCGATCGTCAGAAATAGAGAACCCAAAGTACTGCCATTACCACCGCTACGTCCACCATGCTACACACGACTGCTACCAGCTAAAACGGTACATCCAAAATCTTATCGATTCGAACGCTCTGGCCATCGATTTTAAGGAGGTAACGATGGCGGCCAATATGGTATCGGTACAATTTGGCAGCTTCCCCCCGACGAAAACTCAAGACGGTGTGGTCCCCATCCCTCTGGCGACAATAGAGATTGCTAATCTTCTACCTCCTCGAGATCAGGCTGCTGGTCTAGTGCCCCTCACCACATCACGGAGGGAGGTCATGTGGGTCCATTCGGACCTGGTACTCGAGGTGACTCAATCCATACCACCTTCCATTCGTAAGAAGAAGAGTGGAAAAGTTAGATCCTGACGCACAATTTTGGTAGACATCGAAGAAGCCACAGCTGTCGTTACCCGGTCTGGGGCACAATCCCAACCTGTGGCTGATAATTCGGCTGAAGATCATCAGCCAGCTACTACTGACGCTCCGGGGCCTTCAACAAGAAGGTTAAAATCAGAACATTCCAAGTGGGCGATCTGGTTCTGGCAGTCCGGAGGTCGATGGTCATGACTCACAGGACCGTCGGCAAGTTCCAGCCAAAATGGGAAGGTCCATTTATTATCGAGGCTGTATTCACCAACGGTGCTTACCGCCTCGCAAAACAAAATGGAGACTTGCTTGTGTTGCCCGTCAATGGCAAGTTCTTGAAGAAATATTATGTCTAAACGACATTTTCTAGATTATCGAGTCATGTACCTGCTGGTGCCGCTGAACTCACTTTCACAATATTCCAGATTATCGAGTCATGTACCCGCTGGTGCCGCTGAACTCACTTTCACAACATTCCAGAGCATTGAGTTATGCACCCGCTGGTGCTACTTAACTCACATCCACAACATTCCAGATTATTGAATCATGTACCCTCCCATACCGCTGATCTCATAATCTCCCAGATTATCGAGTCATGTACCTGCAGGTGCCTCTGAACTCACATTTCGGTCACTCTTTTATATAGTAAGTCATGTATGACCATACCTCTGAACTTTCTTCCTGAAAGAGATCCTCCCTCATGATCCACTACCCGCACTCCCAGGGCACAAAAAGGGTGACAGATCCATAAATTTCCAAAACGACCATGTCCTCATTACCTCTGAGTCGTTTCACTTCCGCCAAAAACAAATCACCCCTTTACATAGAACTTCCATGTCCTCATTACCTTTGAGTCATTCTTTGTACCCCCCTTCATTGAGCCCACTCCTGCCATGTCCTCATCACCTCTGAGTGGGAAGGCTCCGTCGAAGAAACCTTCATGCTTGCCATGTCCTCATTACCTCTGAGTAAGTATAATGATTCCCTTTCGACTTATTATCTGTACCCACAATCTGAGTACGCCAAGGATAATAGGTCGAGAAATATTCTCCGCTGAGTCCACTCCTGCCATGTCCTCATTACCTCTGAGTAGGATGACTCTACGGTAAAACCTCCGTACTTACCATGTCCTCATTACCTCTGAGTAAGTATGTTGGTTTTCTCTCGTCTTATTATCCGTATCCTGTACCCGGATACGCCAAAGATAATAGGCCCAGAAATGTCCTCTGTTGACCACAAATGTCCGTAGCTGACCACAAATGCCGTACTAGGTCCCCTAGTACATCCACATCTTTCTTCATCATCACATGCTTTTGGAGCCCAGCTGTTCCATAGCATTCTTTCACCCAATGTATAGAACTTCCATGTTGATAGCACCTCTGAGTTGTTCTGTGTACCCTTCATGGAGCCCACTCCTGTCATGTCCTCATTACCTCTGAGTAGGAAGGCTCCATTGAAGAAACCCTCATATTTACCACGTCCTCATTACCTCTGAGTAAGTATGATGGTTCTCTCTCGTCTTATTATCCGTACCTAAAAATAAGGCACGCCAAGGATGATAAGTCTACACAAAATCTCCAGCGGAAGCACCCAAACCTATCACATCCATCCTACCTCTGATATGATCTCCACACCAAAATAACTCTACTTTCCATGCTTCTTATTCAAAGTGTTCCAAATTTTTAATTTGAAAACTTTGAAGGGGGTCTTGTAGAAGCATGGAAAATATTGTTTTTAGTCCCACATCGGAAAGGAAAAAAAGAAAGGGCTCACTCCATTCTATAAATAGAGCCCCCTTGCCTCCTTTGAAAAGGGCACCAACTTCTCTTCCCTCCTTCCAACTTGGACTCTTCCTACTACGCACCTTCGGGTGCTAAGTCGAAGAAGTCTAGGGCAGCGCGGGCTCGTCGAGCTCAGTCAGCTGTCCCAACCTTTGACCATCAGAGCGCCCCGCTAACTGTTAAAGCGGGCCTCTGATGGAAAATTGCAAACATGATACCTACGCACTCGTGTGTTCGGGATACCCGAGCCCACAAAATGAGTACAAAGGTTGACCGAGATGTCCTTGACTTGCGAGATGGGATCCTTCACAAGCGCAAGAAAAGAAGGAGATTCTCAATGATCGCTCGAATTCAACATAGAGCTTAATGCGGCTCAAAATCTAGAAAGCTTCATGCGGCCCAAAAGCAGCAGGAGAGCCTTAGGAGGCCCAAAATCAACATGGAAGCCCATACGGCTCAGCCAGAAGGAGCCTCATGCGGCTCAGAAACTCATGCGGACCGAAAGTCTTCTGGAGCCTCATACGGCTCGGATAAGCTCTATGCGGTTACGACTCCGATCATGACGACTCTTCATGCGGCTCGAGTATGAAGACTCTCATGCGGCTCGAGTATGGAGACGCTCATGCGGCTCGGTCGTGACGACTTTTCATGCGGCTCGGTCATGACGACACTCATGTGGCTCGAGTATGAAGACTTTCATGTGGCTCGGTCATGACGACTCTCATGCGGTTCGGGTATGGAGACTCTCATACGGTTCGGGCATGACGACTCTCATGCGGTTTGAGTGTGATGACTTTTATGCGGCTCATGAGGACAACAGTTGGGACACGTGGCGGAACACGTGTCAAAAGCCGATCATATCTTAATAAGTCAGATCTACTGCAATCAAAGTAATCTCTAGATTGGGTCGAATCCCAATAATCATAACAAACAGTGGGGACATGTGGCAGAAAATGATTCAAATTTATTCATTCAGATTTGCAAACGTCAACAAATTATCATGATGCAGATTTGTTGCAATCAGCATTAATTACTCATTAGATTCGGCACAATCTATATTAATGACCCAGATTCAACACATTCAGGATTAATAGCCCAGATTGATTTATTCAAGAGGCCGTCGACTTTTGAAAGGGGGCAATCATTGTAAACCATAATGATGCTCCCACTCTTATAAATAGCAAGGTGCCATTCCCTTGCAAGACACAGACAGATACATACGGAGAGAGACAAATAAGACATACAGAGAGAAAAGGAGCAAGACATAGAGAGCCAGAGAGCTAGAGAGAGAATATACAGAGCCTGAAAGGAGAGCATTTCTTCAGCAACGCCAAGCAGTTCTTCTACGGAGCCAAGGCTGCACCCGATCGTCCAAGGAGTAAGGCAGAGCTGCCGTCGCTTTCCCGAGCCTCTACCGTCACCCTCCAGAATCTAAAATAAACAATTGTACTTAGACTGCTGTACCTAGGCTTTCGTCCTTAGGCTTTTTTTTGTACAAGCGAGTTTGTAACGTGAAGTAAAAGTCCAGTCCTCCGATAATTGTTCTGCTCTTTTATATTTTATGGCAAACAGTAGCCCCGCATCCAAGTCCTCTTGTATGCTCAGATCAGGTTCCACAGTCTGCTCATAATAAGTGGTACAGAACTTCTCTAACTTATCACCTAAAATATTAGTTTTCTAGTCAGGAATAGAATTGGTACACATATGATAGCTATTCGAGACACAACAAAGTTATAGAACATGTATATAGCATACGAGAATGAAACTAGAAAGTAACTAGCATCATGGTATAATGGAAAAGGACATGTAACTCTACTGATGAGAAATAGCTACCAGAAATCAATATGTAAACTTTGGTAACATGGCAAGTGGTGAAAGAAAAGATGATATAAGGGGAACATTAACTATCTACGTGTGTTAAAATATCAATTTTGACGTGTGAACGGCTAAGGGGTAAATTTGGCACCCTGCACGTGTCGTGTGCAGCTACTATTATTCAAGAATAGACGTTTTGGGGATGGAATGGGTAGTTCACACGTCTACTAAGATATTTCTCTACCCAGCTAGTACTCATGGAATCAAGTCACAAGCATGGTAATCATGTAAATAATAGGCAAGAAGTACAATAAATCCATGATACTAATCCCCGTGTGACAAGTGTGTCAACAAACAACAAGATATATGTATAACATGTAAAGGAAACCATTAGAAATGAAAGCAATCATTATATGCACTTGCCTGTGGTCCTGAGCTGCGGGTACGGGTCAATCACTGAATCAAAGTCCAACAAACCTATAGTATGAATTTCTATATCAATACATAATTTAGAGTACAAAATAAAACTATCTAATAGGTTATTTGCTTTCTACTTAGCCCTCACCCTTACCTTCATGGGTTATTTTATGAGTTGATTTGCCTAGGGTTTACCAATTATTACTTAACATCAAACGTTTATGCTATACCTCTGTGATCATAAAACTGCCCCTATGAACCTTGATACAGCCTTACCTACCCTGCCTTAGGTTATTCTCGTACTACTAACATGATTATTTATCCACTTATGACACCACCTCTATATTATTATCATAGAGTAACATTTAGGAAATTTTGGTACATATGTAACTGATATCAGTTATAACCCTACACAAGGGTCTGGTATGACTCCATATGTAACTGATATAATTAAGGGTCTGATAGGACTCCATATGTAACTGATATTGTTTGCCATTAAAATTGTTTGATTATAAATTTCAATACAAACAGAACAGTGTTACAATATAGGACTTAGATGTAGTCCTAGGAGTACACTTTTGTTTATCTGGGTCCCTTGTGTCAATGGAGCGAGTGGTAATACGTTGACTCCGTTGACGAGCTGACGACGGTTATCGGTTCTCTGAAGGTTTGGATTGCTCTGGGTGCTGGAGATTGCTGAGAGGAGATAGACGTTGAGTGTCTGTATCTGCCTCTCTGGTGATATGTTCCTTCGTTTGGGTGTTCTTTGTGTTGTCCGTGGGTGAGAAGGAAATGATCCCTCTATTTATAGCTGGGCAGGTTGGCTGCTCATGCGCACATATGTAGGATGCACCGGTGCGTGGGGACGCCACGTGGAGATTGCTGATGGAGGCGCATGGACGATGCACCCTGATCGAGGGGTTGACTTCTTCATGTTGCTGTTGTGAGCCGGCACGTAGCAAAGAAGAAGATCTTTCTATTGCTGAAATCTTGGATGAGTTGAGTCAAAGGACACGTGTCGTCGACTCATGGCTCGGAGATCTCGGATTTGATGGGGGAAGGTGATCTGGTAGGATACGCCTAGGATTGGGCGCAAGAGGAGACTCTGGCTCGTAACCTTTAGGAGTCACGAACCATTCTGGGCGTATGGCTTTTGAGGCGCATGCAGGCGACTTTCCTTCTGTCTTTTGGGATCAGAGAGCAGTCTGGGGCGCATGGCTTTTGAGGCGCATGCAGAGCTTCAAATGGAGACTTTTCTTCTGTCTTTAGGGATCAGTGAAGAGTCTGAGGCGCATGGCTTTTGAGGCGCATACAGATTTGGATGCATGGCTGCAGAGGCGCATGCGGGTGGTTGAGTGGCCACGTGGCAATAGCCGTTGCAGTAAAGTCATGATGATGCTGATGTTGCCGACGCTTTGTTTTCTGAAAAAGCTGTCAACTGTTCAGACTTTGGGAGGTGTGCTGCCAACTCTGTCAGTTCAGCATTTAATGTTTCTGACATTCGATGGACAGTTGAGGGGGCACGTCGATTGGCGTTCCACTGGGTATGGGGAAGCATGGGGGCGCATCCTCTGTGATGCGCTTGGTACTTGAAGGGCACGTCTGTGTGATGTGTCTGAAGTCGAAGGGCGCGTGCGGCTGTTTCGTTCCTCGAGTGCTTTAAATAGCCGTTTGGCTGAATTCGAGGCATCCGGTTCATCCATTAAATGCAAGTTCATTGTACGGAATTCGGAGAGCCATCCACCTGGCGCGTGGGTTTGATCTGCCCGGCCTATAAATAGTAGCATGGGGAGAAGGTTTGCTTCTCGTTCTCTTACGTACTTCCAATATGAACTTGGGTACTCGAGTGCATTCTGTTGACGAAGTGCTCCTGAGGGTGAAGATGAGATGCCATGTCGTCATTGATGCACTTGAAGGTGACTGTTACAACCAAAAGACGGAGTCGAGGGCTTCCGAGGCAGGCGGAAGGTGTCTATTGCATCCAAAGATAGGGATGCTCGGGCCTTGTTTTCGTTATTCCGGAAGAGCCGTAGATCGGAATGGCGGTGCTAGGCTCTTTCTTCCTTCAAAGTGGGCGTTGCCCACTCTGGTGGGTTTGGAAGCTGCTCCTTTAGCCGCGGTTTCGATCACGATCTTCCTTTGCCTTTGGAGGCTCTTTCGAAGCCTCCCCTGGCCACAGATTTGCGGTGCTCTTCTCTTCCTTGGTTCCAGCCAGAGGGTTAAATGCTTCATTAGTCGAAGCACTTATCAGGTGAGCCTGGCTGGAAGAGCGGCACATAACTGGGCTGCTGAAGGGATGCACATAACTAGGGATGCACATAACTGAGCTGCTGAAAGGATGCGCCCTGCTGGATGCGCATGGAGGGATGTGCCTGGTTGAAGGCGCATGGTGGCTGCTGCGCCTGACTGAAGGCGCATGGTGGTTGCTGCGCCTGTCTTGAGGCTCATGGTGGCTGCTGGCCATAGACTTAGGATCTTTCCTTTGTAGAAATTCTCCTTTGTACAACCTTCTCTAGACATGTAATAGACTTTTATGTATAAATAAAAAATCCTCTTTCAAATGTCTATATTTGTTGATTTTGCTGTGAAGTATTTTTTCCGAGTTCTGGCGTATGTAGTGTCTGGCGCATGGGCTTTCTGGTTATAAAATTCCATGCTTCTACAAGACCCCCTTCAAAGTTTTCAAAACTTTTGGATAAGTTTTGGAATACTTTGAATAAGAAGCTGTAGAAGCATGGAAAATACTAAAGAAAATGACTTATGCGGCCAAAAAACCCCATGCGGCTCAGAAGACTCATGCGGCTCAGGGAGTCATGCGGCATAAGGAGCTATGCGGCCTGAGGCATTCCATGCGGCTCACAAGAGACGTGGCCTGACAGTGCTCCCCTCCGACCCATGCTGCATTAATTGCTTTGACGGCTGACCCCTCTGAAAAGTTGACAGCCCTGACACAAAAGCAGGTAATCATGACTCTGTCATAATGAAGAATCTCTAGGGAAGAGAAAAGAGATCTCTGACACAAATCCCCCAAGAGCCATGAAAAATGCCACGTGGCCTTGCAACATGGGCGTTCATATGCGGCCCACTTCTCATACGGTTCAGAGTGGATCCATGCTATGCGGCTCAGGCCAAGAAAGCCTCATGCGGCTCGAGCAAAGAACTTCTCATGCGGTCTAGAGTGAATCCGTCCTATGCGGCTCATGTCAAGAAAGCCTCATGCGGCTCGAGCGAGGACTTCTCATGCGGTTCAAGAGGATCATGTCCATACGGCTCGGGTGGATATGAACCTATACGGCTCACAAGGATTACTCCCCTGTGGTTCGAGGACTCAAGTGAGGGCCACTGCCCAGACAGCCCTGACACGTGGGCTTAACCATATGCGGCTCAAATTCATATGCGGCTCACTCGTCATGCGGTCCAGATCCCCAGCAGCTCCTAGGACACGTGTCCTAAACCGATTAATCCCTCAGATTTGTTGCCATTAAAGATTGGGTCAAATCCCAATAATCTGGGACACGTAGCAGAAGAATAAATCTAATTTATTCGCAGATATCAGAAGATCATTATAAGGAAGATTTATTCCAATCAGCATTAATTGCTAATGGGATTTGGTGTAATCTACACCTAATGGCTCGGATTTGTCACAATCAAAACGAACGGCCTGGATTGATCAATCCCCAGGCCGCCGCCATCTCCAAAAGCTAATCATTGGCAACCCTAATGATCACATCCCACTAGTATAAATAGCAGGGTGCCATTCCCTTGCAGAGATATACGAAAAAAATATATACAACATCAGAGAGAAATACGTATATCCAGAGAGACTTCCCCCCATAGTCAGAGAGAGAATATACACACAGAGAGAGAGAAGCCAGAAGAGCAACAGAGGAGCAAGAAGAGCATTTCTTCATTAACGCCAACCATCTTTTCACAGGAGCCAAGGCTGCATACCGATCGTCTAAGGAGTAAGGCAGGGCTGCCGTCGCCTTCCCGAGCCTCTATCGTCACCCCCCAGAATCTAAAATAAATAATTGTACTTAGACTGCTGTACCTAGGTTTTCGTTCCTAGGCTTTCTTTGTACAAGCGAGTTTGTAACGTGAGTAAAAGTCCGGTCCTCCGATAATTGTTCTTTTCTTTTATATTTCATGGCAAACACGATGGCGACTCTGCTGGGGACTAACTTCTCCACGGCTGAGGAGTTGGTGACGCAATCGGATGCAGCCAAACTTGGCTCTACGCAACAAAAGATGGTCGTCCGCTTCGACCAACAGGCGTTTGAAGAGATGCTCTCCGAAGGAAGCACTGGCCCGGTCCAGAAACGCACCCGCAGTACGAAGGCTCGCAAAGAGTGGAGGCCAAAATTATTTGCTCCTCCCCAAGCCCTCGATGGGATATCCTCTGTTGCTCAAGACGGCGAGAAGGACTCTCCTGTGGCCCCACTTCAGACCGTAGACAACTCTGCTGTCCCCAAGTCCGGCAGAAGAAAACACTATGATGCTGGACTTACGGAGGCAAAGAGGAACTCTATGAGATCCGAGCCGCATAAGGGTATTAGCCGCAGGGAGAAAGCTCATGCAGCTACATCCGCCAGCCGCATAGAGAGAACTCATGCGGCCAAATCTGTCAACCGTATATCTTATGCGGCTACAGTTGCCAACCACATGGATGAAACTCATGCGGCTAAGAAGGTCAATCGCTTGCAGAAAACCCATGCGGCCACAATTGCCAACCGCATGCGGCCAGCTTGCACGGTCGTGACTCCTAGCCGCATAAAAATAACTCATCCAACGACAGAAGACAACCGCATGCAGACAGCCTGTACGGTACCCAATTCGAGCCGCATAGCGTACGTTCTACGCTTCTCTCGATCAGTCTTTGACCGTCTCTCATGCGGTCCTGACTCTGATGGTTCTCTGGATGATAAGCCAGACTCTGTGATATTCAACTTGGAGTCCTCCTCTTACGCACCCGCAAGTGCTAAAAGGAGGAAGTCTAGGGCAGCGTGGGCTCACCAAGCCCAGTCAGCTGTCCCAACCTCTAACTATCGGGGCGTCCCGTTGATTATCACACGGGCCTCAGATGGGAAGTTGTATAAAACCGTTCGAGTCCAGCCCCCGGCGGCAAAAGGATAAAGCGGTTCCTCTGACCTGCGTGAGGCGATCCTCCACAAGCGCAAGGAAAGAGAAGGAGCTTCGGCGTGCAAAGAGTCCTCGCTTGGACATCACTGCACCCAAATCATCGTCAACTGCTGTTGCAACAGCACGGCAGCAATGGAAGATCGGCCGTTCGTCTTCCAAAGGCTACAACATCCGAGCTCAGAAGATGAGACACCTCCTGTTGTCTCCTGCAATTCCACTCAAAAGGTCCCCGCCGAAGGGAGAGGGAAAAAGACAAGTATCTCCAGTCCCAAGATATCAACCACTACAGCTAAGAAACTATCGTCTAAACGGTTGTCCTCTACCGGTGTATTCCAACACACCCGTTCAAAGACAAAATCTACCGCGATGGGAAATTCATCATCCACATCGCTGGGGGTTGTGGGAACTGGGGGTAGCGCTCCTCCGAATATGCATAATAACTCGATGTTTCAAGAAGCCAAGCCCGGGGAAACAACTCTTCCATCAGATGCAACAGACGCTGATGTCTCCGAGGACATCCGTAACTCTCAAGACGAAGCAAGCTCTGAAGCTGGGGATACCGTTCCCTCCGAGTCCGAGCCCGAAGAAAACATTCCCACCTATCCCGATGACTTCTCGGTGCATGGGTACGACTCGGAGGGCACGTCCTCCACCGTTCCTTCCATCACTCCTCATGTAAGGACGGTTTTCATGACGGACAGCAATCAAGGTGGTTCTAATGATCGCCAGCGCATTGACAGTCTCGAAGCTATATTACTTGCTTTGGTCAAGTCTGTAGACGAGATTAAAGCGGCCCTTCCAACTCTGCAAGGAGGGACGCCTGGCCAAACGAGCACGAGTCCCGCGGTCAATATAGATTCGAACTCAGCGGCACCAAACCCGGGCAATAATCCTCCTGAAATAACAGCCCCTACCGCTACAGACGAGACCCGAGAAGTAAGGATAGAGGTCCAGGAGCTCCGAGCCATGTTCCATGCCCGAGAAAATGCTCAAGATCTCAGAATACGGCAACCATACCCTGCTGAATGGAGGGATGTTCCATTTCCACTAAGATATAAGCCGTTCAATATCAACCCGTATGATGGCAAGACCTCAGCAAGTCGGTACATCACTTACTTTGAGGTCACCACCGACCATCTGCCCCATGATGATGCTATCCTCACACGGTTATTCATTGGGGCGTTAGAAGGAGTCACCTTCGATTGGTACCGCAATCTGCCGGACAACTGTATCCACTACTTCACCGGCTTCAAGCGCCTGTTCTTGGAGCGATTCTACGAAGTAGAACAGGACGTCACTATGTCCACTCTCATGGACGTCGTCCAAGGGGAGAAGGAGTTGACAAGAAACTACATCGAGCGGTTCCGCCAGACCGCCATGAAGCTGCCTTCCGGAAATCCAGATTCCTCTTTGATCAAAATTTGTCAAAAGAGACTGCTTCCGACGATCAGTCTCTGGATGGGCGAAAGTCAATTCAAAGATTGAAAGGCGTTCATCATCAGCGCCACAAGCGCCGAAGAACGACTGAAGAAGGCTCGCCAACTGGGATTGCGCATCTCAGAAGGAGAAAACAAGGACAAACGTCCCAACAACGATAATGGGGGTAACCCCTCCAACAATCGGGACAGCAAGAGAAAACAGGCTATGGTGGCCGACACGGCCCAGAAGCCCGAGTCACAACCAGCCGACAAATAATGGCCTCAAATCACTTACTCTTTCGAAGACGGCCACGTCAAGCCTATCTTGGACATGCTCATACAAGGAGATAGAATTCAGCTTCCTCCACCAAGACGGGAGCCTCGGCCGGCTGATCTGGAGAACCCAAAGTTCTGCCATTACCACCGTTATGTATACCACGCTACACACGACTGCTACCAACTAAAACGGTACATCCAAAGCCTCATCGATTCGAACGCTCTCGCCATCGACTTCGAAGAGGTAACCGTAGCAGCCAATATGGTGTCCGTACAATTCGGCAACTTCTCTCCGACGAAGACTCAAGACGGGGTGATCCCCGTCCCTCTGGCGACAATGGAAATGACCAATCTTCTACCTCCCCGAGATCAGGCTGCTGGTCTAGTACCTCTCACCATATCACGAGGGGAGATCATGTGGGTCCATCCAGACTTTGTGCCAGAAGTAACTCGGCCCACACCATCTCCCACTAACAGAAAGAAGAGTGGAAAAATCAGGACCTGCCACACAATCTCAGCAGACAACGAGGAAGCTACAGCCATCGTCACGCGGTCCGGAGCGCAATCCAAACCTGTGGTTGACAATCGAGCTGAAAATCATCAGCCCACTACAACTGAGGCTCCGTGACCGGCTCAGCCTTCGACGACCGACAAGCCTAGGCCGAAGGAGACTCGCTTCGATAAATCTCTCCGAAAAGACGCAGCCCAAGGGCTAGAGAGGCCCTACAACTTTGACATCTTAGCACAATTGGCTAACACTCCGGCCAAATTGTCACTGTTCGAACTCCTAAGGCTCTCCAAGGACGTTCGTATTGCATTGAGCGAAGCACTCCAAAATGCTGATGCTTATCTGGCTCAATCCAACCTCATCGGGGAGGACTCATCCGTGGATCTCCAAGACGGTGCCTGCACGGGAGCAATGCCCAATATCGTCTTCACTCCGCAGGACATGCTCATCAAAACCAACCTACATGATCGCCCGCTATACTACACGGGATACATCGGCGACGTGAAGGTGGATCGAATGCACATAGATCCTGGCTCTTCCATAAGCATCATCCCGAAAGGCCTGCTATATCATCTCCGTATCCCAATATATCGCCTGACACCTACAAGCACCGCCATCAGCGGTTTCAATTCGGGCAGGAGCTACCCTATTGGAAAGATTCGTCTGAAGTGTCAAATTGGCGACCTCCAATTCGAAGTCACCTGCTACGTCATAGATATAGACACTTCTTATAACATCCTCTTGGGGCGCCTATGGATACACGATTACATGATCGTGCCTTCCACGCTACACCAGTGCTTCAAATATGTCGACAAATACGGCTTCGTGAAGACAGAATTTGCCGATATCGATCCCTTCAAGGGGGTCGAATCCTACTACTCAAACTCCTGCCTATACGAAAAGTCGAAGAGGTACCTTGATGAAGGAGACGCACAAACTCATACCGAGACAGCCGCGGGATCAGAAGGACCCCTGACGATCCACCTCCAAGCTCGCAAAGCGTGCAAGTCTGCACCCCTTACCGCCACTCTGCGGAAGGACGCAATCAGCCTCTCAGTGCAGGAGGAGCAAATGATAATCCGGCTGCCAAGGTCCGGCCAAGTACCGAGACCCACAACGGGGCCACTAACAATCAGACTGCCGAGAGTCAGTCAACCCCAAACAGGGAAGCTCAATCCCTCGGACAGGCCCATGACGATACGCCTTCCCAGGAAGGGTCGTCACCCTGATGCAAGGTCTGACACTTCTAGCGAACCAGCCACTCCTCGCCCCATATCAAATGCCAAACTGGGGGTCACTAGTCTGCCAACAACTCCACGCTCTGCTCCATCAACTGAACCACTGACAATCAAGCTGTCCAGGTCATCCTCTCAGTCTTCGTTCACACAGGGGGTAGCCGAAGAGAAACCGGAGCTAGCCAAGTATGTGGCTGCCCACACTGATGTCCCCTCCGCTGATGATATAATCCCCCTAGAAAAGATACCTTACTTCATCAATAAAGGGTTATCTTTGAACTACATCGAGCTCAATAAGCTATGTACAATGTATGCTATGGAACACGGTATAGGCACTCACCTACACACACGGGTGACAAATGTGTACACCGCGATCCAGCTTACTCCAGTAGAAGACGCTTACCGAATATTCGAGGGAGAAGATCATCCGATCATCTTCGACCGGACGAACAACCCGCATCCCCTCACCATAGAAGAAGTCGACCTCGGGTCATATGCCGGGAGACTGCCTCTGTATCTCTATAGCCCTCAATACAAATATCTCATGCAGAAATAGGGGTATGATCTGGAGACGATGCCAGGATTGAACTACGGCACTGGGCGACAATTACCTTTGAAGCCGCCAGTCCCGGCGGGCAAACCACGGAACTACTATAACAAAACTCGATGCGGGTTAGGGTATGTAACGCCTACTTCGACCCCTGAAAGTTCAGATGAAGAATACGACTGGCAGTCACATTCAACCGGATCACCAACTTCTGACTCAGATACCAGCATCGGAGATGTGTTCAGACAAGTCATGTCAGTCAAATGGCATTCGCCGACGCTTACGAGGAAGACGAAGACATCCTCGAAATCCTCGAGCTAGAGCCATGGGCCCAGCAATTAGACGCACAATAGGAAAAGCAGTTCGAACTGAGAGAACCTTCTACTGAAGATGAGGTCATACAAGTGGATCTCGGCAGCGAATCTTCTCCAAAACCGATTTTCATCAGTAAAAGCCTAACTGACGAAGAACGGGAGTCGCTTTTAGAACTTGTCAGAGATTATATTGATGTGTTCGCCTGGAGCTATAAAGACATGCCAGGGTTAAATCCTGACATCGCTCTTCACAAACTCAACATTCGACCAGATGCGAAGCCGGTCAAGCAACAACAGCGACGCTGTCCAGGCATCATGGACGCATCGAGCGCGATCGAAGCCGAAGTCAATAAACTGATAGCCAGCGGCTTCATTCGTGAGGAGAAACATCCCGATTGGGTCGCCAATATAGTACCCATCCTCAAGAAGAATGGGAAGATTCGAATCTGTATCGACTTCCGCAACCTGAACGAGGCATGCCCCAAAGATGAATTCCCCCTTCCTATCACAGACATCATGATCGACAATACCTGCGGCTTCGAACGCATATCATTCATGGATGACTTCTCGGGGTACAACTAAATCAAAATGTCTTCTGATGACGAAAAGCATATTTATTTCGAACACCAATTGGCACGTACTGCTACACAGTCATGCCTTTCGGTTTGAAGAATGCCGGCGCCACATCAAAGAGCCATGAGCATCATCTTCAGAGACCACTTACGCAAGACAGTGGAGTGCTACGTTGACGATATAGTCATTAAGAGCCGCTGCAAAGGAGACCATCTGCAGGATCTGAGGACGTATTCGACCTAATGCGAACGCACAATTTAAAAATGAACCCTACGAAGTCCTTCTGGGCGTATCCAGCGGGAAGTTCTTAGGCTTCATTATCACTGCAAAGGGTATCCATGTAGACCCTGAAAAGACAAAAGCAATCAAGGAGATGGGTCCCCCGAGAAATCTCCGCGAACTCAGAGGCCTCCAAGGGAGGCTAGCCTACATCAGGAGGTTCATCTCCAACCTCTCCGGGCGATGCCGACCGTTCACGTACCTCATGAAGAAAGGAGTCTCATTCGTATGGGACGAGGAATGTCAGCGTGCTTTCGACAGCATCAAAGAATATTTGTCAAATCCTCCAGTTTTGGTGGCCTCCGTTCCTGGAAAACCATTCCTGCTCTATGTACGAGCAATGGAACACTTCCTTGGGGCTCTACTGGCACAGAACAACGACGCAGGCCATGAATAGGCCATATATTACCTCAGCAGAATGATGATTGGGCCAGAGCACCGATACACCACTGTGGAGAAGGAATGCCTCGCCCTGGTGTTCGCCATTCAGAAAATGCGATACTATGTCACCGGACAAACGATACATGTGATCTCACGAGTCAACCCTCTCAGGGTCCTCATGACTAAACTAGGGGCACTCAGCTCTCGCCTCGCTATATGGGCAATACTGTTGTCCCCTTACCACATGATCTTCGTCCCCCAAAAGGCAATCAAAGGTCAAGCCCTGGCAGACTTTTTAGCAGCCCACCCAGCTCGGAGTCCTCCAGAATATATGAAAAGATCCCAGACGAGGTCGTCAACTCGCATGCAACCTCTCACGAGGCAATATGGCGAATGTTCTTTGACGGTGCTTCAAGGACCGGACCTAAAGGCAATATAGTCGTCGGAGTCGGGGTAGTGCTGATCTCCCCTTCCGGATTGGTGATTAACCGCGCTTATTCCCTCACCGAGCCCTGCTCAAACAATGTGGCCGAGTACAGCGCTCTGGTCATTGGCCTCTAACTTGCAAGAGAGCTGGAGGTAGAATACCTTGAAGCATACGGCGATTCCCAACTAATCGTCAATCAGATCCGGGGCTCGTACGAAGTCTGCCACGAAGACATGATTCCTTATCACCACATAGCGATCGATATCTCATCATTTGAGGGGTTCTTCATCGAGCACGTCCCCAGACTCCAAAATATTAAAGCCGATGCCCTAGCCGGTCTGGCCGCTTCCCTAGCAGTCCCAAATTATGATCGCCATCAGTGGATGTGATAGGCCACGAACTAGTCTGTCCCAAGAACAATGTGCAATTCGTGGCGAGTTATTCCGCCTAGACGATCGATGATGCTCCAGACTGGAGACAACCATTCATCGACTTCGTTGTCTACGACATCCTGCCCGAGAACCCAAAGGAAGCCACTTCCATCAGACGACGTTCTCTCAGATCTTCTACGATACAGAGACAAAAATGCTGTATCGCCGCTCCTACGACAGATTACTGCTTTGGTGTCTGTCAAATGCAGAAGCCAAAGAAGCCGAGAAGCTCACGACGGTGTCTGCGGGCCCACCAGTCCGGCCCAAAACTGCAAGACCGCCTTCGCCGAATGGGCTACTATTGGCCCACGATGGTGGCAGATGCGATAGATTATGCTAGAAAATGCAAAGCCTGCCAAGTCCACGCGAACTTCATTCACCAACCATCCGAATTTCTACATCCGACAGTGGCGTCCTGGCCATTCGAAGCATGGGGAATGGATATCATTGGTCCAATCACCCTACTTTCCTCCCGAGGACATCGTTTTATACTTGCAATCACTGATTACTTCTCCAAATGGGCGGAAGCTGTCCCACTCGCAGAAGTCAAGACTTCAAACGTGATCAGCTTCCTTAAGCATCACGTCATCTATCGCTTTGGACTGCCCCGAAAGATCATCCATGATAATGGTCCGCAGTTTGCAAGCCACGTATTCTATCGGTTCTGTGATAAGCACCGCATTCAGAATGTCGCTTCGACACCATAAAACCCGGCAGCAAACGGGTTGGCAGAGGCATTCAACAAAATAATCATCAAACTCCTTAAAAAGTTTGTCTCCTCCAACAAACGCGACTGGAACGAGAAACTCGGCGAATGCTTATGGGCTTATCGTA
The DNA here is from genome assembly GCA_029216955.1 of Iris pallida. Taxonomy (NCBI): domain Eukaryota; kingdom Viridiplantae; phylum Streptophyta; class Magnoliopsida; order Asparagales; family Iridaceae; genus Iris; species Iris pallida. Next base: position 221,629 of record JANAVB010038045.1, read on the forward strand.
CCACAGTTCGAACAGCCACTGGGAATACGCCATTCTCCCTAGTGTACGGGAGTGAGGCAGTTCTCCCATTAGAGACTCAAATACCCTCACTCCGCGTCGCCCTCACTTATCAATTAACGATGAATGACAACTACCGACGTCGACTGCAAGAGTTAGAGGCCTTAGATGAAAAGCGCTCCTAGCTCAGCAAAGGATCGAGCTGTACCAAGCACGCATCTCAGGAGCCTTCAACAAGAAGGTCAAAATCAAATATTCCAAGTGGGCGATCTTGTTTGGCAGTCCGGAGACCAACGGATCATGACTCAAAGACCGCCGGCAAGTTCCAGCCAAAATGGGAAGGCCCATTTATCATAGAGGACAGTATTCTCCAACGGTGCTTACCGCCTCGCTAAGCAAATGGAGACTTGCTCATTTGCCCGTCAATGGCAAGTTTCTGAAGAAATATTATGTCTAAAAACATTCTTCAGATTTTCGAGTCACGTACCTGCTGGTACCGCTGAACTCGCCCTCACAATTCTCCAGATTTCGAGTCACGTACCCCGTACCGCTGAACTCACACTCACATCACAAAATCCCAGATTATCGAGTCACGTACCCATGGTACCACTGAACTCACCCTATAAATTTCCAGATTTTGAGTCATGTATCGCTGATACCACTGAACTCACCATATAGTTTGTCAGATTTTCGAGTCACGTATCCGCTGGTACCGCTGAACTCACATCCTCCGTATCCCCGATCATAGAGTCATATACCCGCTGGTGCCGCTGAACTCACACATCTACAATATTCCAGATTCTCGAGTCATGTACCCGATGGTGCGCTGAACTCACATCCCGGTCACTCTTTCAGATAGAAAGTTATGTATGATTATACCTCTGAACTTTCTTCCTGGAGGAGACCCTCCCCCATGATCCAATACCCGTACTTTAGTGCACAAAAAAAGGGTAATCAATCCACAAATTTCCAAAACGGCCATGTCCTCATTACCTCTGAGTCGTTCCACTTCCGCCAAAAACAAATCACCCCTACATAGAACTTCCATGTCCTCGTTACCTCTGAGTCGTTCTATGTGCCCTCCTTCATTGATTCCACTCCTGTCATGTCCTTACTACCTTGAATGGGAAAGCTCCGTCGAAGAAACCTTCATATTACCATGTCCTATTACCTCTGAGTAAGTATGATGATCCCTTTCGACCTATTATCTGTACCCACAACCGGAGTACGCTAAGGGTAATAGGTCCACAAATGTCCTCTGTTGACCATCAATATCCTCCGTCGAGTTCACTCCTGCCATGTTCTCATTACCTTTGAGTAGGAAGACTCTACGTTTTAAAAAAAAAAAAACCTTCCCATTTTCCATGTCCTGTTACATCTGAGCAAGTATGTCGGTTCCCTTCATCCTATTATCATATCCTAAACCAGGGTACGCCAAGGATAATAGGCTCACAAATATCCTCAGCTAAGTTTCTTAGCACAAACCTACCATCTCATCATGCCCAGGAGCCCAGCTGCTCTACGGCATTCCTTTTCCCAATACCAAGAGCACCATGACCACTTGCCATGGCTGCTTCAAGTATCTGACCAAAACTTGTTATCTGTACCTAAAACCAAGGTATGCCATGGGTAACAGGTCCACAAATATATCTCCTATACGGGGGGAGACATCACCGCACCATCACAGGCACAGCAAGCAATACAAATGAAGAGTTAGAATCGAAAAGTACCTTATTTGAAGGAAGAAGAAAAAAGACATTACATATTTCGGGATCGTCTCCTTCAGAAAGAGAGAAAACAGAAACAAAAAAAAAAGTGGAAAAAGCCGACTACAGCTCTGCATTGCACAACTCCAAGAGACGGTTTTTCACCAAGGCAGTCCCCCGATCAAGCCTCTGCTTAGCTCGACGCTCGGCTTCTTGGGATAAATGCTCTGCGTCATTCAGAAGAGTATATGCTGCCAGTTGTCCTCCATCTTCTTGAGGGCAAGCTCTAGATTAGAGAAGCCCTACTGTACTTATCAACCTCCTGGATAGCAGTCTCTTTCTCAAAAGAGCGGTCTCAAGCCCTGACTCCAGGAAAGCCGTTTTCTCGGGAGTTCAAGGATATGTTCCTGGGTATCGGCCCCGCGGAAAGCATCCGCTTCCCGAGTTGTGCAATCTTCAGTCCGACGGCTCCACTGGTCGTGCAATAAGTCAGATCCCGGCGGTCCTTCAATATAGCCGGTTTGAGCGATTCCCGGGCAGCCATCACCTTCTCTACCACAGTAATAAGAAAGTTGCGCTCTTGATTTATGGCCGCAGGTAAATCAGTCGTTGTGAACAAGCGAAACTGGGCCACGAGACGATCAGCTTTAATAAATTTGGCTCCAAAAGTGCAGCCAATTCCCCTCCTCCAGGGAGTGTCTTAAGGATGGTAATCTGGCCTCCGGCACATCGACGGGCCAGAGTAAAGGGAGTCCCCCTTTCCACTGCTGTCTCGACCCCTCTCTCAAATGGCGATGGAAACTGGCGACCACATCCTGTAACGCGTCATCCAAGACCTCCGTAGAGGACGGGTCAGGGGAGAGTGGCAGACGATACTGGAGGAGCAGCTTCAGAAGTTACTTCACCCGCCACTAAGGAAGCAAATTTGTACGGAAAGATGCTTGGATGGCGGCTAAACTCCTCTTCCGCCGCCCGAAGAGCCTGGATGCTCGGCAGGGAGGAGAGGTTAACCCCCGAAAACTACATTCGCAGAGGAGGACACAGGGGGCATCGTCTCTTGTCCAGTTGCACTGCTACCCAGGACCCGAGCTCGGCCCAGACGAAGGTCCCTCGATACAGAGAGGTTCTGTCAGGCCCTCTCGGTAGGGCGCGATCTAGCAACATCAATAACTGGCAACGAAGGGTTGAGATCTGAACATCCAAATCAACCATTAGTCGACATAATCTGAAAGAAAAGATGACAAGAACACATAGGCTTATTCACGACTATGGTTCGATTGTTTACCATGGGAAGAGCGCGGGGACGACGACTCGTTCACAACCGACTAGTTTCCCCACCCACAGAGTCATCATGTTGGGATTCGGACGTCTCAGGGACGGGCATAGTAAAGCCCCATCCCTCTGGGTTGAGGTTCCAGCACGGTGGAAATCCTCGATCGCAACCGAAAGCACCCCAACAGCAATGATAGCGGTGCATACATACTGACTAAATGAGATAGGACCAGATCAGCCTCGGTAATCGGGTCCTAAGGAGCGAGCTCATCCGACGCCTATGGAAAGTAAAAGAACAATAATTAGGCCATAACATAGAAGAGAAGAAGAAAGGAAACAGCTAAAGCCCAAATCACCTCAGGAACAACGTCCTCATCATCAATAAACAGCGGCGACATTACTGCAGCGTGCTTCGTAGAATAAGGTCGGTCATCAACGGTAGTCACGCGCCTGCTTCGCTTACGCGAAGGGCCAGGACCGCAGATGTGGGTGATCCTCACCACTTCGTCAGAAGAGTAGACGTTGATCACGGCCCTTTCAGCCGGCACGGCAGGGGGTGATTCCCAACCTCCTCACCGAAGAATGAGATAAGTCATCAGTAGCTTGTTGTCGTCTTCCTCGTCCGCCCTAGGGGACTCTGAGTCCGACACAGGAACCCTATTTGCCCCCCTCTTTCTTCTTGGACCCTTCTGCTTCTCAGCCAAACCGGTGCCAACAATGAAGCTAGATTCATATCAAAACCAAAGGAGGTTGCTGCTGCTGCAACATGATAAAGGGGCTGTATATACAAGATATCTCCCTCTACCTTGGCATCAGGGAGTGAGAAGCTGGCTCGGGTATGGGTCGCATTATAATAATGCCAAGCCGGACTCCGTCGAGCACATTGCCCTCGAAGCTCAAGCAAGTGCTAGGGCGATCCAGGAACAATTGACTATACCCAAATTGACGGGAAAATCTACTGGACAGATAAAGCTCCAGGTATACTCTATTCCGGTAACGATACACCAGGTGCACGGGACGAATGTGCTTAACCAAAGAAGCCTTCTCATCGTAAAAAGTTGGGGAGGATCAATGCCGTCAACATATACCCTCTTCACTTCGCCGGAGGTGAACTCAGGGAGATACGAAGAATTCGGGCCCATCAATTCTTGCCAACGCCCTCCGACAGGCCGACATGGTATCATATTCCCAAGGCTGATGACGATACCAAAAAGGAAGGCATCATCAACAGAAACGTTTTCATCAGGCCCCGCCTCATCAACGACCGATAGTGCGTCAATAACTACCCCATGAGGTAGTGGTATGGTAGTTCTATCCGTATAAAGTCCATCGAAACATCGCGAGCAATAATTTGGATGAAAAGACACGAAGGCCATAGTGTATGCTACACACCATGGCCGGGAAGAGCGCCAGTCTTACCTTGAAGACCAATTTTACAGCAGAAAGAATGAAATGGCGGCTGATCCTTTCTATAGAACCCGTGCCGCCCGAGACTACACAGTTGCGTAGCCACACCATCAAGAACCCTGCTAAGATCGCTTTATCGGACATCTTCCGAGTACCATAGTAGAAATAACTGAGGGAGTCAGTGCTACTCCCAAACCGGTCATGGGTAGACTTCGACTTCTTGACCTTCGACATCATATCCTTCACCTCCTTCGGGGTTCGAGGAGTTCGAGACGAAACTTGACCAGAAGGACGCAACTTCAAAAGATATAAAATCCAAGCCTTGGTGTGAGAGGCGTTCCCTTCTGAACTATTTACTTTCTTGATAGCCATCTGATGGCAGACGCTATGATGACACAACAGTTCTTGGTACACGGCGACAAAACTAGGAAACCGTCGATCCAGCTCTTCGAGTTCTTCGTTCGTCGGTGTATATACTTCAAAAGCTTCACCTCCCCACGGCAATCTAGACACGGTGTTCATTTCATGAAGAGCAAGCCCCAGTTCTCCTCCGGGGGCAAAGAAAGTCCCTGTACACCGATTATACAGCTCCAATAGAGCCATAAACAAGGGCTTGTTAATGGGCAACCCGTAGCAGGTACCCCTGACGGCGTAGTAGAGATCAATTTCCTGAAGGAAGTCCCCATACTTCCCCAAAATCTATGAGGTAAGATTAGTCCATATGGGAATGGGGTTGATCCAATTCAGCAGCGACAACCTGCCTATGGGATAAGACCCCTTGTGAGCAAGCTGATTTAGAAAAGTATCAGCTAGGGTGAAGGTAAAATTAGGGCCAGTTGTGTTTACAAAAGTACCCGAGAGCAGCCCCATCACAGTCCGACTCACGGATTCCTTGCCCGCACATACTAAACCCGTACGTCCGTTGTAGTAAATTTTGCTCACAAACATTCCCTGTTGAGTGGGAGTCAGGGAGCCCACCATAGTCCTGTCCCCCGGTACCATGTTAAACCATGAGAGAGGATAATGCCGCTCCATCTCAGGGATATGAATCTCTACTCCGTCTACAGAAAAATCCCAGTGCTCTGAGACATCCAGCAATCGGGAGTTCTTTATGGAAAAGGCGTCCCCAAAGAGAAAAGCCGATTTCAGAAATTCTCCATCCAACTTCCCCGAATTCATCATTGAACAAAGAAAGCGGAAAGGTTGTTTATCAATAACAGCCACTCTCTTCCTAGGCTCATTAGTGGGAAGTTGATCTCCTATACGACGGATTAACTCGTCATGCTGTACGTCTGCGGCATACTGAGCTGAACCCACAAGGAGCTCTCCTGCTGGGTTGGTTGGGAGGTTCACTGAAAAAAATGGGAGAAAGAAGAAACATGATTAAAAGATGGCTAAAACAAAAAATTACTGAATAAAGAAGCTCTCACAAGCCTATGCGGTTCAGGTCAATAATGTCTTATGCGGCTCCAGTCCAATTGGGTCTCAAGAAATACAGTTTCGAGGAAGCCTATGCGGTTCGAGTCAATCTCATGCGGCCCAAATCAGATGGGAGTTCCATATGACTCTAGCTCGATAGCTTTTGCGGATTGGACGAATATACACAGTTCTAACAGAAGAACTCATGCGGCGCAAAACGCTATGCGGTTCAGTCTGCTAAAAACATATGCGGCTCCGTTCAGAGGAGACTTTATGTGTTTAAATCCTTCTTCTGCGGTTCAAACATAGGGCATTGTCTATGCGATTTGGGCATGAAAAGGTCATGCGGCCCATACAGCATATGCGGCTCTACCATCAACTTAGGAGAAGGCTTGTGCATAAATATGCAGCTGAGCCATGGGTACTCAAGATCCAAATGCAACCCTTACCCTTAAAGGCAGGACGAACGTCAGAGGGCACTTCGGGCGCTTCAGGCTCGACGGCTGACGAGGACGTCACCCTCTTGCCCTTCGCGGCGGCAGAAATAACTTTAGAAGACTTAGGAGCCATTGCTTCAACGAGAAGACAAGGAAGATCAGAAAAAGAAGACAGGAAAAAGAGTGAACGAAAGAGAAGGTAAAGAAGTCCCTCTGGCTAAAGTCACCCGTATTTATAAACAAAGACGAAGCATTTTGATCCCCGTGCATACACGTAAACCGACTCTTCGGTTATCAAAATAAGCCACCGAAAATGAAGGCCAAGCTCCTCGGATCCCGCACCAAATGGCGGCCATTAAAAAATCAACAACATTTAAGTGCTAAAGATTGCCATACGTGGCAAATAATGACGTGGCAAGAAGCTATGCGGCTGAATAGTCCCCTGCGGCTGAGTCACCTATGCGGCTGAACAATCCATGCGGCCAGGACTTCTATGCGGTCAGGATTTCATATGCGGCTAAAAGAACACAGCCATGCTTCTTATTCAAAGTATTCTAATTTTTATAAATTGAAAACTTTGAAGGGGGTCTTGTAGAAGCATGGAAAATACTAAAGAAATGACTCATGCGGCCAAAGAACCCCATGCGGCTCAGAAGACTCATGCGGCTCAGGGAGTCATGCGACATAAGGAGCTATGCGGCCTGAGGCATTCCATGCGGCTCAGAAGACACGTGGCCTGACAGTGCTCCCCTCCGACCCATGCTGTATTAATTGCTTTGACGGCTGACCCCTCTGAAAAGTTGACAGTCCTGACACAAAAGCAGGTAATTATGACTCTGTCATAATGATGAATCTCTAGGGAAGAGAAAAGAGATCTCTGACACAAATCCCCCGAGAGCCATGAAAAATGCCACATGGCCTTGTAACATGGGCGTTCATATGCGGCCCACTTCTTATGCGGTTCAGAGTAGATCCGTCCTATGCGGCTCAGGCCAAGAAAGCCTCATGCGGCTCGAGCAAAGAACTTCTCATGCGGTCCAGAGTGAATCCGTCCTATGCGGCTCATGTCAAGAAAGCCTCATGCGGCTCGAGCGAGGACTTCTCATGCGGTTTAAGAGGATCATGTCCATGCGGCTCGGGTGGATATGAACCTATGCGGCTCATAAGGATTACTCCCCTGTGGTTCAAGGACTCAAGTGAGGGCAACTGCCCAAACAGCCCTGACACGTGGGCTTAACCATATGTGGCTCAAATTCATATGCGGCTCACTCGTCATGCGGTCCAGATCCCCCAGCAGCTCCGAGGACACGTGTCCTAAACCGATTAATCCCTCAGATTTGCTTCTATTAAAGATTGGGTCAAATCCCAATAATCTGGGACACGTAGCAGAAGAATAAATCTAATTTATTCGCAGATATTAGAAGATCATTATAAGAAAGATTTATTCCAATCAGCATTAATTGCTAATAGGATTTGGTGTAATCTACACCTAATGGCTCAGATTTGTCACAATCAGAAACGAACGGCCTGGATTGATCAATCCCCAGGCCGCCGCCATCTCCAAAAGCTAATCATTGGTAACCCTAATGATTACATCCCACTATTATAAATAGCAGGGTGCCATTCCCTTGCAGAGATATACGAAAAAATATATACAACATCAGAGAGAATACGTATATCCAGAGAGACTTCCCCCCATAGTCAGAGAGAGATATACACAGAGAGAGAGAAGCCAGAAGAGCAACAGAGGAGCAAGAAGAGCATTTCTTCATCAACGCCAACCATCTTTTCACAGGAGCCAAGGCTGCATACCGATCGTCCAAGGAGTAAGGCAGGACTGCCGTCGCCTTCCCGAGCCTCTATCATCACCCCCCAGAATCTAAAATAAACAATTGTACTTAGACTGCTGTACCTAGGTTTTCGTCCCTAGGCTTTTTTTGTACAAACAAGTTTGTAACGTGAAGTAAAAGTCCGGTCCTTCGATAATTGTTCTATTTTTTTATATTTCATGGCAAACAGAAGCATGGAGGTCAGGACACATGACTGTTGGGGCGCATGCCTGTTCGGGCGCATGCTCCTCTTAGTTAATGCATATGATGATGCCTCGGTAACCGAAAAGATTAATGATGATCTTTTAGTTTTATTTGCTGTTATCTCTTCACAGAACTCGAGGCGACGGCTGAGATCACACGTCATCGGTTCACCGTGCAACCAAGCCCTATAAATAGGTAAGAGATGGAGAGAGAGAGAGTTCTTCTTCTCTGTGCCTTTGCTTTCTTTAGAGTCCTACTTCAAAATCCTAACTTTTCCTCTTTGAGAGAATGGCTCCCAAGACTCCTCGCGGCGGTGCTGGCAAGGGAAAGGAGAAAGGAAAGGAGCCTGTGAAAGTTGTGACGGCTGACGTCCCCCGTCGGCCTGTCAAAGTTCGGCCGGAGGTGTTTGGTGAGTCTCATTTTACGTACACCAACGCACATAGACCTTGAGTCTTTGATGATGTGCCGCGGTCTTTGCCCGCCGACGCGCATAGGTTTAAACCCTGATGATGCACTGAGGCTCTACCGCTGACGCACATGGGTTTAGACCCTGATGATGCGCCGAAGCACTACCGCTGACGCGCATGGGTTTAGACCCTGATGATGCGCCGAAGCACTGCTAACGCGCATGGGTTTAAACCCTGATGATGCACCGATGCACTGCTAACGCGCATGGGTTTAAACCCTGATGATGCGCCAAAGCTCCTTTTTTAGACACACTATGTGCTTCTGATGGGTCTTAGACTCTTTTGTTACTTCTAACATTTTCGAATCTTTGCTAGTGTCAATGACTATCCCGCCTTTGAATGAAGTGCTTTTGGAGGCTGCCCTCAGTCAGACGGGGGTAGATTATGAAGAGGAAGTGATAAACCTTGCTCAAGATGTTCTTATGCTGGATCAGCATCCCGAGAGAATGACTCAAATCCGGGAACAACAGTATGGGTTCCTCATACGGATGATAGAGCGTAGAGTTTTAAAATCTGCCATATCTGATAAAGTGACCTTCTTGAAGCCTGAGTTCCTATTCGGGGACCGCCTCACTTCCACTGAAGCGACGGTGTTGAAGGTCAAGGAGGACTGGTTCTTTATAGCAAATGGGGTGCATATGACTGTTAAGCAACTTGAACGTCAATGGCCTTTGACGTCCTTCTGTCGTCTTGCTTCCAAGAGGAGGATGTCTTGGGATCTTACCCCCTCCAGGGGGAACGGTAATTGGCATCTTCCAAATTGATTCTACCTCCGACCAAAGGGATACTCTGACCGCCGTACGGTCTGGGTCTTCTTTCACCTGGCGGACTCTACGTCCTGGGAGCCTTTACAGTGATGTTCCCATTGATACGTTTGCTTATAGTGCTTCGACTTTTACACACCGTATGCTGTTGATGGAATGCTCATACCCGAAAGGAGAGTTTTGGATGGAGGGTTGGTGCCATTACGTTTTCAAATGGGATAAACTCACACTCTGGATCTTGTCGCAGTTTCGGACTGAGCTCCGAGAGATTGGGTTGACTGCCGCGATCCGTGCTACCCAGGCGGTGTTGACATCAATAGGCATATATTCCTCGTACTCTTGGAGATGTTTGATATCCATACCGGGACCATTTTTACTCCGGTGGGGGAGTTAGGGCTCGCACTTTGTGAGATGTATGAGGTGTCAAAGCTCCCTTGGGGGTCGGAACCCTATGAAGAGTACTTTCTAACCAACGAAGAGCTTCAGGTCCTGGGGGACAGGGCTGAGGAAATGACGGCCGTTTTCAAGGAAGTGGCGAGTCACCATTACTACATGCAGAAAAGGGATAAAAGCGGGTCGCAGCCCCATGTGACCGCTTGGAGAGATTATGTCTTTAGACAAGACAAAGAGGATCCCTCGCAGTTTTCTACTCCGCCAGCGCTCTCTCGTAGCGAAGTGCTCTCCGAAATGAGTAGGTTAAGTGAGAAGATTCCCCGAGGGAATGAAGACCAGCAGTCGGACGAACGCTCCTACAGCTGCTTCTGGCATCTTGCTTATCGAATGTCTTCGAAAGCCGTATTGGTCGCGTACCTCATGGTTTGGCTTCGAGATTACGTCTTCTCAGGTGGATCAGGCTCTGTAGAGAGGGTGACGCGGAACTTAATCCTGCCAGCCGTAAAGTTGGTCTTTGGCCAGCGTTTCGCTCTACTTCCCGCAATGGTATGCAACCTGCAGCGAGGTTTGTGAGAGTTTGCAAGAAATTGA